>JAXCGZ010013779.1:7500-55787 GCA_037179515.1 Halocaridina rubra | reverse complement strand
AATGAGTTGGTCAGAATTGTTTGAGTAATGTCTCCACCAAGGACACGGTTGCGTTTCGAGAATATGAAATTCGTCTTCCTAAGTTTAAACGACGTCAATTTATGTCGTTTGCGAGTGTCGCTGTCGTTATTTTTAGCTTCTCTACTACGACTACTATATGAGCAGCATCCCCTTCTCCCTGCTCTTCCAGTACGACTACCTCAGCTACCAACCACCATCGCCATCCTAGAGAAAGAAAGAGAGAGAGAGAGAGAAATACCTGTGGCCACATCAAAGGGTATGAAAGACCAGCTGTGGACTTTGCAGACACTCACCTTGTCGTTGTGCGGCTGAGGAGCACTCAATAACATTATAATACACCCACTTCACCACACTCATACACATTTTATTCCTTGGGGGACACAAGTCCCATGTTAACACACACTCTTCATCATCACTTGCACCTGCTCTGAGCTCTACACTGCCCGCTCTCCTCTCGGTTCCGCCATTACCACGGTACTGCTCTCACACACACTCTCAGAGCAGTCTCTCTCTCTCTCTCTCTCTCTCTCTCTCTCTCTCTCTCTCTCTCTCTCTCTCTCTCTCTCTCTCTCTCTCTCTCTCTCTCTCTCTCTCTCTCTCTCTCTCTCTCTCTCTCTCTCTCTCTCTCTCTCTCTCTCTCTCTCTCTCTCTCATGGGACGGTCGGTGGATGACTTTGGAGGGGGGTCAATCTGGGGTTTGTGATGGAGGGGTGGATTGGATCGAGGAGATGGGGGGACAAAACCCCCTAGGCATATTCAGCGGACCCGTCCACACCAACCAGCGCACCCACATTCTTATTCCCAATAGATTTGCCCCCGTCTCTCTCTCTCTCTCTCTCTCTCTCTCTCTCTCTCTCTCTCTCTCTCTCTCCTCTCTCTCTCTCTCTCTCTCTCTCTCGGTTTTCATTCTTGTTATTTTAGGGTATCTCTTTCGTTCTTTTTTCACATTGTTTGATGTTGTCTTTATAAGAATTCCGTTCCTTTTGTTTGTATTTATCTTTTTTAATCTGCAACATCTCACTTTTTTACTTTTTATTCCGCTTCCATTTTTATGGATATTTTTAATCGGTAAAAAAATCTGTCCATATTGTGAGGATTAATCCGTAGATTTACTTATAAACTATCACTGTTGTTCATTTCACTCTAATTCAACTTAAATTCGTTATGTACATTACTCGTATAGGTCCAAGATGGTGACCGCCCATGTCATCTCAACTGAGTCGCTGAGTATATCAGAAAGGGCGGTTTACACGGTCAAACGGTTCGTCGAACGCAGTTCGACAGACAAGTGTTTGAAGTGATGTTCGAACGTGTGATCGGGGTATTTGGTTGTCGAACACCTGAACGTGTTCGACAACCAAATACCCCGATCACACGTTTGAACATCACTTCAAACATTTGTCTGTCTAACCGCGTTCGACGAACCGTTTGACCGTGTAAACTGCCCTTAAGTGTTGGAATAGAACCTTGTTTGTTTGTCTGTTTGTTTGTTTATTGATCTCAGGCTTCAATACAGACAAAAATACCCGACTTTGCAAAACTCCCGTAAAGAAAAATTCTGAAGCTGCCTTTTTTGATTCGTTAAAATTTTCTTATTTTTTATGTGTGTAACAGCAGGACAGGCAAAGAAACTTGCCCGTGTCGGGTCCGGGCACCAAGACAAAATTTAAGAAAAGTAGCAGCGTAAGTATATGGCAAAACTAAGAGACTGGTAAACAATAAAAGTGCAGGCTGAAAGAATAGTAAAAAAAATAATTGTAATAATGTATATAAGAAAAGAAGCAAAGAGAATCGGAAATGGGGAGTGTTGTGACTTGTTAGATGTTGACTTGCATGCCTCCTCCATATTTTTTTTTCTATATCATTAACACCCTTGCAAAACATCCTTCATATCTCACTGACTTTTAGATTCCCTCCTTCCTGTACTGCTTATTTCCATTCCTTTCTTAATGATTCTGTTGTATATGTTATACCACTTTATGTATCACTGGATGCCCGTCCTAACGTTCCTCGGTAGGTTCAAACCTGCGTCACTCACTTCTCTATTCGCGAGCGCTGTTCCTGAGCCACTGTGGTCCTGGATTTACTCGATTATTTCTGCTTTAATATGTCTGCATCCACCCCAATTCGTTTGGGGACAAATTATGACACATCAACTGCTCATTTCTTGATGCATACGTATTTTGTCCCTTCTTTGACACTTTCTTCTATTCCAGAGTCCTTGAAAAGCTCCTGTACAATGACTCATTTTTTCAGTCATTGTACCGGTATTCATGATCTTATTATTCTTGATTGATAATAACAGACTTTTTTTTATGAGTGTAACACCGGGACAGGCAAAAACTGCCCTCATCAATAAAGGCCCGGGCACGAGAAAATACCAAGACGAACGGAAAGAAAAGGTTAAGGACAAGGCAGAGATGAGGTAATGTTACACAAAGGAAAATGACAGACATAAAAAAAAAGTACAGAGAACCCAGAGATATGGAGGACTAGGCCCCGAGATGACGATAGATCTGCTTTTTGAAGGATGATAGGTCATAAGAATTAGCCCTACTGCTGGGGACCGCGATAGCTGAGTGGCCTTTATTCCTCAGCCACAGTTTCTCAAGGATCAGTGGTCGGATTTATCCCACTGACAGCTGAAAAACCTACCTGGGAGTGGAAACTATAAGCTCCACTACCCCTTACCATAATCACGTTACGAACAATTTTCTCTGGTTGGGAACTCTTTCAAACAACTTGACCACCCCGAAACTTCTCCTCTTATCACATAACAGTACTGTGCAAGATGCAGGTAATTAGTGTCAGTGTCTTGCCATATTACGTAGATATTTTTATATCTTACAGATATACTTACAGCAGTATATAGCCTTCCGGTACTCCATCTGCAGATACATGCAGATAATTTTTACACACCCACTAGCCTGCATACCTCCCTAAATCCTTCAATTTTAGTATGGAAAGTCTTGAATGTTGTTCCGGTTTCACGTCACGGACTCCCTTTTCTACCAAGGACTAGGACGGTTGCCTTTTTGCGAAGGATTTGTTTTGGCAGATGTAATCGTTACCATGAGTGCATCCCCTTGCTAACCTCAGACCGTGACGGGGCGCGAACCCTCGACCCGACGCCTCAAAGTCGCGGACGCTACCGCTTGAGCCACGGTGACTACATGGACAGTCTTGAATCAATAAGTAATATTCAGTCAACCCTATTCAATACTCTGTACAATTCAGCGTTAATCAGTTCTAACATGATATATATATATATATATATATATATATATATATATATATATATATATATATATATATATATATATATATATATATATATATATATATATATATATATATATATATATATATATATATATATATATATATATCGAGAGACAATTTCTTAACACGTTCAGTTCAATACAGTATCGTCCTGTTCCATTTTGATATACTCCCTCTATCTGCCTTCTTCTTCTTCTTCTTCTTCTTCTTCTTCTTCTTCTTCTTCTTCTTCTTCTTCTTCTTCTTCTTCTTCTTCGTGTTCTTCGTCTTCTTCCTCATCTTCTTCTTCTTCTTCTTCTTCTTCTTCTTCTTCTTCTTCTTCTTCTTCTTCTTCTTCTTCTTCTTCTTCTTCTTCTTTTGTCATCTTTCTATTCCTTTTTTTTCTCTGCGTTTGCTTCTTTTCTTATTTGTGTCTGGTTTCTTTATCATTTTTTCCCCAGAATTCTTCATAAGCACACTTAATTATTTACTTTTTCTTTGTAAATTTAACTTTTACTCTCATTTTATGTACTCTCTCTCTCTCTCTCTCTCTCTCTCTCTCTCTCTCTCTCTCTCTCTCTCTCTCTCTCTCTCTCTCTCTCTCTCTCTCTCTCTCTCTCCTCTCTCTCTCTCTCCTCTCTCTCTCTCTCTCTCTCTCTCTCTCTCTCTGGAAATGTTTTTATCTTTGTTCTACATGCATAAAGTTGTTGAAATAGAATTTCTAAAATAGAATCTCCGAAAAATCAGAAGACAGGAGTAGCGTCGCTCCTCGTGTGATAACTTTTCTTCAACTTGCAAGCTGTGTGATAACACAATTAGATGTGGGGAAATATATGTGAGACAGTATCTTCACATGCTTGGGCTTAAATGAGAACAGTCATGCACGTTTTCACCTAGTTGTTTTAACAGGAAAGAACCCTTTGCTCGTAACTCCTCGTCCCCCATACTGTGTCTTTTTTTATTTAATAAACAATTATCATATTTTTCCTCATATTATATATGTATTAAAGCGTTTACAGTTTCCTCGCTTAGTGAATTCCAGTTTCAATTATTCTTACATAAAATGAATGTCTTTCTTACATCTGACAAAGGAGTACTTTTACGAATCTTTAAACTATGACCTTTGTTTTTAGAGCCATTCTTATCAAAGTATCGCTCCTTATCAAGTATTTGAAAGCAATGATGAGATTTGACAAAACCTTCATTATATTCCCATCTTTCCTCTGGCTTCAAGTAGTAGTAAGTCTATTTTTGCATTTCTTCAGAATTGAGATTTCGCATCTCTAACACCAGCTCTTCAGCACATTTTTGAGCTTTCAGTATTGCTTGGAAGGGCAGCCCCGTCTAAATACCCCAGCTCCAATCTGTCTGTGTCTACCCCCATAATGGAGATTAACACTGACACATAAAATGGTAAAAAAGTAAACTTTCTGTAGCATGTTGGTATTTTTTTCAGGTGCGGAACCCAGAAAAGAAGTACATTTTTTTGATGTTCAGGCCACACTTATATCATGTTAGAATTTCTAAGTACTTCACCATTCATGTCCTGTGCGTACCATATAAAAGAGAATAACAAATACATAATATAGAAAGTTCTATGCATGATGTTTTAATAATCTTTAATACTAGAGTAATTTTCCAAGTCCCTTTAAATATACTTCGTTGTGATATCTTAAGCACTGGGACTACGAGCCTTTAGTTGTCCTATTTCAACAGTATTTGTAACCTTCTATAGCTGATAGAGAATTACATACAAATATTTTGCAACATAATTTAATACGTAGAAAAAAATCGGACATGTTGCCCTGATCCGAGTATTGTTACAAAGGCTGACCTATGCATTTAATCATATTGGCCGGAGTGTCGTAAACACTGATATGTGCTCAAGAGAATATTGGTGTTTAGGCGTGTTAACTTAGTAGAATGTTTTTCGCTATTACATTACCTCATCAAATAAACATTTAACGGAATTTTTATAAGATAATTCCTATCCAAATTAACAATACAAATTTGTATTAAACAAATTGTTATTATTCACTAAATGTTTTTAAGTATACTTGAGCTCAGCAAAATTTTAAGTATTCGCCATGCTGTTGTTAGAATATGTGACGTTGTTACCGACCCTTGTGTTGTTTGACAGCAAAGCAACATGTGACGAGAAGAAAATTGGCCTAATATTTCTATCTATTGTGATTTTATCCTCTCGAGATTTCCCATCTGGATGTTTATATATTAAAATAACTCGAAAATGTCTAAATTAACATTAAAATCAAAGTATGTAATATTAAGAGAAGTGTTTGAGGTGTGTTTGGTTCTGGTGAATGTCTGCTTCGACTCGGCCACCTCCCATACAAGGGGAATTACGGCTATTGCTAATATATATTTGGTATTGTTATAGGAGAGGGGATCAATGGAATATGGAGCCCCCCGGCTAGGGAGAACGCGATCTCCTAGGTGAGGTTAGGTCAGAATGCTACAAAAATGTGCTTTTTTTTCAACGCTTCTTCGTAATCCCCTCTTCTAAAAATTTACCATATATTTTTACTCGGTAAAATTGCATTATAGGACCACCTCTATTTTCCAATTGAAATAAATTTTTTTTTGGTAGTTTTTTATGTGTTTTGAACTAACCTAAATTAACCTAACCCCATTATTTCACTAACTCAGTGCGCGATTTGAAATTGAGTAACGGGCGGCTACAGCAACTCTTCACTTACCAGAAAGCCAGTGATTTTTAACTAACGGTTAATTTTTCCCAGTGATTTTTAACTAAAGGTTAATTTTTCAGAGTGAAGGACTAATTTCCGGAGCAAATGAAGGTCAGATTCGTTTAAAACACTTAAAAAACTAGCAGAAAACCTTTATTTCAACTGGAAAACAGAGGTGGTCCTATAATGCAATAATACCTTCTATTCTCATGCCAACGACGGAATTTAACACACAACATTATAAATATCTTAAACAATAATTTTTTTTTATGAACTTGTTCATTAAATAGGATGTTCTAAGTTAATCAAACTTAATCTAATGTTGTAATCAATTTCGAGATGAATTCCTAATTATGGTTGTAAAAATGTACAGGTCTCTAAGGAATTATTTAATAATAGCGTTTATATTTCTTGTGTAAGTGGTTCCGACTTAAGAATGCCTTGGATCAAACAAAGTTACCGACTCCCAGTACATTATATAAGCCCCTAATATGTTAAGTTAAATTGGGTAATGTTAGGCATCAACCTAACGTAATCTAACCTAACTTAACCTATCCTAACAGTTTGCGAAGTTATTTAATGTAATGGGAGTCGTTAACTTTACTTGCTCCAAAGCCTTGGATAAGTTACATAGCCCCTAAGGCTACAGTAGTGAGTCTTTGCCTACCAGTGGTTAGCGGCGCATTCTGAAAAATAGAAAAAAAATTATTATTCACTGGAGTCAAGAATGAATAGTTACCAAAGTAAATTATCCTGCTGAACTTATAAATCTTGTGAGTAATGAATTAGTCCCCAGAACATCTTTGCCTAACTTTTTGATTCTTTGGTCTAAGACAGCAGTGTGTAGACCTTGCATGAGCTATAGTTAGTTTATTCATCAGTTACTTTTTAATGAATGTGACACCAGGACGGGCAGAGAAAATTACCCCCCCTAGGGCCTGGGCACGAAGAAATGTATAGAGAGGAGAAGCAGATATGGGACGTGTTGTGACTTGTCAGATGTGATGGGATAATAAGAGATATGAAACAAATATGCAAGAATATTCTGTGTATATTGAAGGCGTAGAAAAAGATCCGTAACTGAAGGAGAACTTATTCTTGAATTTTTGCGCCTTTAGATTGCACATTTACTGCAAGATTTTGTTGCTGTTTAGGGGTCCATGGTAGAGTAGCGTTTAGAGCACTTGGGAAGTGACAGACCCGTGTTCGAACCTACCACAAGGTGTTCGGAAGGGCATCCAACCTTAAATCATCCTCTCCAACCTATCTCTATCAACTCCCATTGGAATGGGATTAATAGTGACACATGAAATGTCAAACATAGAGCATTTCAATACTATCGCAATTTATTTTCCAGTTATGCTGTTGAGGCTAAACACGAACCATATTTCACTGGAAAATGTGTGCAGGTAAGAATATCATTCCAACTTTTATGAATAGGTTTTGTTGTTTTGCTTTTATTTTTGAGTGCCATTGTCTCTAACCTGTCTGTATCCACCCCCATATAAATGGGGACAATTTGTGACTTATGAAGTGGATCATTATTATTGCTATCTGTTTTTGTGTAAAGTTTTTAAATCTAGTACAGTATATATATGTGTGTGTGTGTGCAATTTCCTTTTAGACTTTTAATGTATATTAAAAATGATAAACAGCTTCAGAAGTGCTTGAATTAGGAGAATGCTATGAAATCTATAATTCAGTCATCAGATATATATATATATATATATATATATATATATATATATATATATATATATATATATATATATATATATATATATATATATATTTTGCAGAATATTTGACTCTTTAATATATAGCATCAGACATAAAAATTCTCTAATCATAGTGATATATCTTTTAGACATCAAATTATTCACATTTTTTTACTTCTGTTCATGATATTCTGCAGGATCTTTCTTGTATGAATATCTGATTATTTTAATAATTAGTTGTTTGTATGGGTTTTCCTAACTTTTGAAAATTATGCACATACCTTGGTAGGTAAGTGGTTGGAATACTCGACTCAGAAGTTGACAGACCCACAAACAAGCCCGCTGTAGGGCACTAGGAAAGGCATCCAACCTTAATTCTCCAGCCACAATGTCTGCATCCACCTCTGTGATTGGTTTTACGTCACGGACACCCATTTCTACTAAGCGCTAGGGTGTTTCTTTCTTCTGTAGGACTTTGGTTTAGGCAGGTGTGATCATTACCCTGAGTGATTGCCCTTTCTAATCTCAGACCATGGCGGGCCGCAAACCCTCGACCTAACAAATCAAAGTTGCGGGGCTACCACTTTGCCACTGTGACCGTTCTGCATTCACCCCTATAATGGGGTGAATGCATACATACATATACCGTGGCTGTTTCCCCCTTAAATTGGGGGGTAGCCGACGTCAAGAAAGGAAAGCATAATAACAAATAACACTGATTTGTGTCCTTGGTATTTGCAGGTTACGAATGACGGAAATTCTCTTGTGTGTGAGTGCGAGGATAGCGTTGCAGTAGTAACGCTAGCCACAGGCCAAGTTTCTGGTAAAATCTCCTGTGAGGAAGACGTTGTTACTTGTATATCACTGGCTCCAGATAACTCCTCCCTAATAGTGGCTTTAAGATCCACGTCCATACAGCAATATAACTGGCCAGGTTGGCGTTTTTAGAAATTTTAAATTTTGTATTTTTGACCATTTTTCTTATCAAAAAGTACTTTTTATTTTTTTTAAATGATTGTGACACCAGGACAGGCCCCCCCAAAAAAATCTACCCTCATCGAGCCTGGGCACGAAGAAAACATAAAGAGAAATAGAGATGGGGAGTATTGTGACTTGCCATATGTGAAGGGATAAGAATACATGTAATGAATATCCAAGAATATTCGGTGTTGATGTAGGCATAGAAAGAGAACCGTAACTGAAGGAAGACTTAACATCGAACTGTCATGTAACTACCATGTAAAGAAGGGTAATTCTAGGGTGCTCATGGGTTATTATTATTTACAAGGCAAGTGATTTAACCCTAGCTAACTTAATTTAATCAATTATAAATCTGGTAATGAATTAACCCCAGATATACCAATTACTTTACTTTTTCATCTTTTCCTGGCCACTACATTGACATATTTTATTTATTAGCTCAGTTGATAATGGCTTTAGTGCACAAGGACAGAATTTTTTTTTTATTTCTCTTTAGAATGTGGCTCCTACACCTGAAAACAGATTTTCTTTTTCATTCCTTTCTCAACAGTCCAAAATATTTTTACAAATTTTTCAGTGTTAGAGCTACAGCGAAGTTTCAGATCTTATCATCGTGGTCCTGTAACTGTTATGAAATGGGACGCATCGTCGACTCTTTTGATAACTGGAGCAGCTGATTCTTCTGCCCGAGTTTGGGATCTCCAGCAGAAGTACTGCACCCATAGTTTAAAAGGGGCATCAGGAGTTTTTGGGTAAGATATAGTTGTGCAGTTGGTAGAGAGAGAGAAAAGAGCATCAAGCCTTAATTTCCAGCACCTACTTGTATGTTTCCACCCCCATTCTAGCAGGACTAATTGTGGCATAAAACATTCAAAAAACATTCATAGAAATTGAAGTCTTGTTTTGAAAGAACAAAGGATTCGAGCATCATTTAAAAAATTCTAAAGTGTTTTCTTCATTCATATTTTTGTTTGGAATATTGAGTATTTTAGATTCAATATTGTACCATTATTCACAAACAACTTGGTTCAAAAGATATATGAATTCTTAAAAGTTGTTTAAGCTTGTTCTTTTTTACTTCCTATAGGACCGTAATGTTCGATCCTGATTTAGTGCAGCGCCCCCGAGTGTATGGTTCCGCTGGAAACGTCATACATATATGGACGTTGTCTGCTGGTTCGTCAGAGCTGTTGACGTCCCTCCGTGGTCATCATTCAGCTGTGACTTCTCTGGAGATGACCATTGACTGTCATCATCTTGTAAGGTACTTTCACTTCAGTTATGTTTTAACCTCTTCCAGCAGCCACAATGGTCAAGTGGTAGCATTCGTGACTTTTCATCAGGTCATGGGTTCGTGATCCACCGCACTCTGAGGTTAAAAAGGGCATTCGTTTAGGGTAAAAGACGCATTTACTAAAACCAAAGTCCTTCGCAAGAAGGCACCATCTTAGCCCTTAGTAGAAAAGGGAGTCCTTTACTTAAAACCCATCACGGTATCTTAATCTTTATCCTGGCGATGACAAGATTTCCCGTTTTTTGCTTGTCTGACATTTTTCGCCACATATGAAATATGCCGTCAAAAAGTTATCATATAATATTGTCCCTTGAACAAGTATTCTCATCAGGTCTTTCTGAGCCTTCCTAAGGCAGAGACAAGTATTTTTGTGTTAATCATATATCTATCTACCAATCCCACTTACTGTATATTAGCTTTTCCAGTAACAAGAGAAATATGAAAAATTTTCTTTCTCGATTTTCCTGAGTTAATTCGTCAGGAATTACAGATTTTTTATTTTATTTTACCAGTGGAAAGGTTAATTGGAACTGCAGTAGCGCAGTGGTTAGAGCGCCTGACTGGAGACGTGACAAATCCGTGTTTTGAGCCAAACCAAAGGGCACTAAAAAGGCCATTCAACCTTAATCTGTCAGCTCCAACCTGTCTGCCTGCCCCCATTCATATGATAATTATGAGTGACGTGTAAAATGGCAAACATTGTGTAAAAATGGCAAACATTGTGTAAGTTAAGTAATGCAGTTTTGAAGCACCCTGTATTATATTATTTAACACTGTTGTGCACAGGTAATGGAATATGTGTATTCTCTATTTCTGCATCCTCACAGCTGCGGATTAGACCGAGTAATAATATTGTGGGACCTGAAGACTTTCGAAAACAAGCGCGTTGTACCCGTCCTCGAGTCTCTTTCCAGCATCCTTCTCCAACCCTGTAATAAAGTCTTCCCTGGTGGACAGATAGACGACGGACATATTTATTCTCTTTGCGTTGGTGATAAAGGTACATATGTCTTGTAGATATTTTGTTAAGTACAGACGCTACAATACATACATTCGCAGATACAGACACCTACTCATTATCTACCCTTGTATTAATGTATGTGTAACTGTATTGTACTGAATTATTACATTATTATTACTGTATTAAAACGTTCTAACACTATACTTTATGTTTTTTGTAGTAGTAAAGTGTCTTTAGCCTGAACACAACTTATGAACAATTCTAATTATGAAAGACTTCTGGAATCTACCTCATTCGTAAGTAGGGGAGTATCTGTACTGGCACTTATTTTTGTTTGATGATAAGGATCTTGTAAAAATGAGTAACCCTTAGAGCCCCATGAACAGTTATATACTGTAAACCTGTAAATTGTTAGGTTAGGTTTGGTGACTTTCCTTGTAAATATGAATAATCCTAGAGTACCCTGCAGTTACTCTTCTTCACAAAGTCTGATAATTATTATGTAGAAGTGTTGATATCTTTATGACAATATTTAGAAGAATACTTGTATTGTCTGTTCATTTTAGTTCTTACTATTCTTATTTCTGTTTGATAACTATTGCATACTTTACTGATTGTTATAATATTGGCATGTAATCTTGATAGTACTTTCTCCCTTTAGAATGCATGTATGTTGTGACAAGGTACACTCATTATGTGTCCTAAGTTGAATTCTGGCAGGAGTCAGAAATGTATTTCTATCCAGATCTATGTTTGTTTCAGTTTTCTGTAAGTACACATTTTATGAACGGAGAATTTTTAAGTCCTGTGTATAATTCCACTCTCAGTATTATGAGGGCTTTGTTTGTTTCAATGAGTATGAGTTTAATTATTTGAAGGATCGGTCAGTCTGTTTACAACGATATTTATGTCTATGTCTATATACAGAAGCAATAATCCCCTTTGTAAGTGGAGTGGCTGAGTCAAAACAAATATCTTTAGTCTGTGAGAGGAAAATACAACGAAGAGGATTCCCATACTTACTTTGCCCCATTTAGTCGACTTTTATGATATGCAGGGGAACACGGAGAAGGTATACTTTCCCTCTCATGTCTAATATATCAAAGCCATAATTACCCTTTTAAGCAGGAATGGTTGAATCAAAGAAAAAATTTACCTCATAGTGGGAGTAAATAAGAGGAGGGTATTCCCAGTTCCCTTGCTCTGCCTCATTTAGTTAACTTGAACGACATGCATGGGAACACTGAGGAGGTATTCTTGCCTCTTCCCCTTCATGTATTAATAAAAATTAACTTGATGGGAGAGATGCTTAATAAATATTCTGTTATAAACATCTAATGATGGTAATTTTATAAAGAAATTGTAAGTTTTCTCATTCTCAAGCTTTATCCTACATATAGGGGAAAGAACTATCATATATTATGCTTAATTTTTCAATATTTTATTCATCTGTAATGACAGGCATTCCTTCCGTCTGGCAAGTGGACACTGGACGTCAGGTATGGAAAGCGTCGGCTCCTCTTCTTCCAGTCCCAAGTGAAGACAGTGCCTCCTTAATTAACCAGTTGGCATACTCTCCGGCCCTCGACTCTGTGATATACACAACATACGACCATTCTGTCCTTTTTGCAAATGTCAGCACTTTAACTGTTTGGAAGCAGGTGAGAAGTACCCTTGATTACTACACAAATGTATCATTGCCAGTTATTTTGCATCCTGTTTTCAGGATTCGAACCTTCTTCTTCGTCTACATATTTTCCCACTTTTATGTGGGGTCGATGTTTCTGGCCATTGTTCTTCATATGTTTCTGTCCCATACCTCGTCACCCAACAAACCTTTAGACCTCAGGTCTACATTGATGCAATCCATCCACCTATGCTTTGGATTCGAACCTAAAACCTGTAAAGCTGGAG
Organism: Halocaridina rubra; assembly: GCA_037179515.1. Taxonomy (NCBI): domain Eukaryota; kingdom Metazoa; phylum Arthropoda; class Malacostraca; order Decapoda; family Atyidae; genus Halocaridina; species Halocaridina rubra. Next base: position 42,929 of record JAXCGZ010013779.1, on the reverse strand, counting down.
TCCACAGCTAAGTGTGCTAAGCCTTGGAGGTTTTTATTATTATTATTATATATATATATATATATATATATATATATATATATATATATATATATATATATATATATATATATATATATATATATATATATATATATATATATATATATATATATATATATATATATATATATATATATATATATATATATATATATATATATATTATATTATATTATATTATATTATATTATATATATATTTATTTATATATATATATATATATATATATATATATATATATATATATATATATATATATATATATATATATATATATATATATATATATATATATATATATATATATATATATATATATATATATATATATATATATATATATATATATATATATATATATATATATATATATATATATATATATATATATATATATATATATATTATATATATATATATATATTATATATATCATGAGAGTAGAAACCTGAAATAATGCAACTTAATCATATTCCACCTCTCGTCCTTTACTGTCAGTGGTAACGTAACACATTTGAGAGTGAGTACTCTATACGTTTATGTACAGTTTAATGACAGCAATCCTTTGTGTAAAGGGGTGGGTGAGTCAAAGCATACACCTTCACCAAATGCTTATATACTTCACTTCTCTTATCTCTTCAGGGTTAAAGGACTTGTGATTACTACTCTCAAATTACCATAACCATTTTTTTATTCGCTGTATCATTAATGTATTTTAAATTACTTTTCACTTTTATCATATGTTGCCCTTGTATGTGTTAATATTTTATGATCAAAGCCATGTAAAGTCTTACAACTTGATGACTTTCAAGAAATTTTCATTATTATTTTATTCACTTCACAGCTTGCTGGCTATAATGATAAAATCTTGGATGTTATTTTTGCTGGCCATGGCGATACCCACCTAGTGGTCGCAGCCAACAGTGCGCAATTGTGCATATACAGCGTAAAAGATTTTAGCTGCCGCCTTATTCAGGGCCACTCTGCCAACATCTTTGCTCTCAGTCGCCATCCTACTCAGCATGAACTCTTTGCCTCAAGGTTGTTGATTTTTTTTTTTTAATATCTGTATTTATAGAGAATATTTTGTGAAAATGTGTTTTGTTTTATACTCTCCTAACCTCTGAGCATGTTGTGGTATATATGATATAGTCAAAATTACTTTAAATTTTTATGTGATGAAAATGCTCTAATACACATGCGGTTTGTAAAATTGAAACTGAAATCTTATTTCTTTGTGGCCATGTTGGATAATTTAATGGCGACATGAGTTCTGGTAAGTACAGCACTGTGTTTACATTTGTCCTCAGACTCCTATATATTTCCTTTTGCTATACTTTCAGTTCCCATGATAAAACTGCCCGTTTGTGGTGTTTGGAGAGTGATGGCACAGCAGTGTGCCTTGCTGTAGCAGTTGGCCATACTTTGAGTGTAGGATGCCTAGTTCTTTCTCAAGGTATGGCTTTGACGTCTTCATACATCCAGTGTTGGATTTTCTCTGGTTGGATAGGAGAAAACATACTTCATATGTATTCTTTGTATGTCATAAGAAAAAGGAGTAATACAGTATATATTATTTTTATTATTATTGTCATCAGCATACACCAGGCAACATGCTCAGCTGGAAAAGTTCATAAGCTAATCAACAAGCCTAGCTGGAAAAAGTTCTTGAGCCAAGTCACATTCATAGCTGGAAAAAGTCCATGAGCCAAGCAACTACTCCAGCTAGAAAGAGCTCATGAGCCAAGCAACAAGCCCAGCCGGAAAAGTTCATGACCCAAGCAACAATACCAACTGGAAAATGTCAATGAATATAAACTTATCCATGGTATATTTGTTTAGAGTTTCCTTTCCTACATCACCAGGGATAGTGTTTAACTCATTCCTGTATTCTTCACAGGATTCATGGTAACTGGCAGCCATGACATGTGTTTGAAACGATGGAATACAACTTCGGTCAAACCAAGAACGAAAACTGATGCTGTAGAGTCGCTCCCCTCCACCCATACCGAGAAGGCTCACGAAAAAGATATAAATTCTCTCTGCGTTTCTGTAAACAATAAACTGATTGCATCTGGTTCTCAGGATAAAACAGCAAAGGTAAATTTACTCAAAAATTGCATCAAAACACTTGCTTTTCACTATTAAGTAAAGGTTTACAGCATATATTTTTATGTTTCAATTGCTACATATTTTCCTGCCGTTCTGAACAAGTGTTATGAGAGTGTAGAGCAGGGGGGTAAGAGAGAGAGAGAATGAAATGTCAACAGAGGTGTATATAATGCAATGTGTTTACAGTTAAAATACTTTCCAGTTTTTGAAAAATTTACATCAGAAATTCCTTATGTAATATTTTTGTTAGCTTCTTTGGTCATGGTAATAATTTATTTAAGTTTTTATTAGTTCCGGTATGCTACTGAGGGCTATTTATATTGCGTTTTTACTCGTCTATGCATACTTTTTTCAGTCGGGCTTCTTTTGTAGGGTTCCTGGTTGTAGAATTTTATTTGCAATTCATTCAACTTTTTTCTTTCAGTACTAAGGTACAAGATATATGCATAAGCATTTTATTTTACAGGAAAATTATTGTATTACTTACCGTTCTATCTGTCACTGTTAATCCTCAGTATGAAAGTGGACACAGGTTGGAGCTGGGGAAATAAGGCTGGGTGTCCTTCCTAATGCCCCATGTTGGGCTCGGGTTTGGGTCTGTCACCTCCAAAGTCAAGTGCTTTAACCATTGGGTACAGGGGTCCTCATATGTGAAAATTACTATACCTCATATTTTCTCTTTCCTCAGGTATGGGACAGCAGCAATTTGTCTCTCTTGGGTATTCTTAGAGGCCATCGAAGGGGAATCTGGTGTGTACAATTTTCTCCTGTTGAGGAACTCCTCGCCACGGGATCGGCAGATGCTACCATCAAGATTTGGACGTTATCTGACTTCACTAATGTTTCTGTGAGTTTATGTATTTCATATATCAGCTACCGTGGCTGGGTTGGTAGCGTGCGTGACTTTGACTTGTCAGGTATTAGCTTTGAGACCTTCCACAGTCTGAGAATAGAAAGGGTATTTATTCAGGATAACAGTCGCACTTGCCAAAACCAAAGTCCTTCTAAGGGAGTCAACATCCTAGCCCTTAATAGATAAGGGAGTTTGTGACATAAAACCAGATCATTGTGTATTTTATATATCTATTACATAATTTTTTTACTCTTGGTGTTGGGAAGAACTTCAATTTTATGCCTGAATAGGGACATGGTAGCAAAAGGCTGGCAGTTTCATCCACTACTGTTGTTTACCTTTTTGTCACCATTTATCCCCATTCGAACGGGGGTGGACACACAGGCTGGAGTTGGGGAATTAAGGCTGGATGTCCTTCCTAACATCCTGTGGTGGACCCAAATAAGAGAAAATGGAAATGACATTTCGCACATCATGCAATCGTAAAATTAATTGAATGAGAATCCTGATTTCTTTTATTGAAGATCAGTATTGCATACCTTATGTACTTTTTTTTTCTGGTAGATTTAGTGTGCCATATTTTGTAATGAAAGTACGTCAAAATACTCATTATTCTTATTTTGCTTGGTTTTCTAAGGAATTGGTTTGAATACTAAAGTAACTTTGTGTTCTTAGGTTTTTATGTTTATTAATATTAGTAATAACTTGCTTGTTAATTTGCAAATACGAGGAAGAATGAGTTGCCGAGCCATGTTGTTGAATCAGTAGAGCTTTAGATGTTTAAGCCAGGCACAAATAAATTTTTTATCATGCAGACTTTGACGCTGAAATTTAAAAATTATTGTGGAATAGTACTCAGTTGAATTATTTTCTATAATTTATTCTTTTGCTCTCATCAAATTTTTTCCTTTTCCACACCTAGTTGCTTCTCTTGCTGGAGCCATTTGATTTATAGTCTTTGACTTTTAAATATTAAATAATTATAATAGTAATATGTTAGCTGTGTGTTTTGAGTTATGATAATAGTGATAATAATAATAATAATAGTATGATGATGAGAGACATCGTATTTTCCAGACCCTGGAAGGTCACGGCGTAAGTGTCATGAAATTATCTTGGGTGTCACAAGGTCAGCAGTTAATCTCCATCGGATCGGACGGTTTAATGAAGTTATGGACGGTGAAGACGCGTCAGTGTCTTCAGACTTGCGATGAGCACAACAACAGACTGTGGGCATTGGCCGTGTCCTCAGACGAGTCGAAACTCGTTACCGGCGGTGAGGATGCGACACTCATTGATTGGAAAGATGTGACACAAGAGGAAAAAGAGAAAGAAGTTGAGGAAGCAGCCAGGTATTGATTTAATTTTGTTGGATAAGTTCAGAGATCCCCCCCCCCGAGGAGGGGGGCAAGAATGCCTGCTTCTTGTTCCGCTATGTGTTGTAAAAGCTGGCTAAGTGGGGTGGAGTGAGGAGACTGGAAATCATCATCCTTTGTATTTTCCTTACACAAAGGGGATTGTGGCTTTGTATATAGATGTACAGAGGCAGTTTTGTTTTCTGTTATACTTTAATACAAATGAACACTTATTGTCATCTAGATGTCTTGCTTAATATTTAAGAAGTATTATAGTTGATGATTTTATTTACATATACTTTATTCTTTCAACTATAGACTTGCTGCTGAGGAACAAACATTGCTGAATTTGATCCAAGATAAGAAATGGGCAAAGGCTCTGGGTATTGCGGTTCGTCTGAACCAGCCTTTTCGTGGTCTGAAAATTATCAAGGAATTATTAAGTGAAGGACATGAAACGTTACCAAAGGTTCTTGGAAGTATGAGACATGATCAGCTTGTCAGCCTTCTGCATTTTGCATCTCAGTGGAACACCAAAACGAAAAATTCATATGAAGCGCAGGTATGTTAATTCTTGTTTTATATTATAGTGTTAAATTATAGGTATACAATTGATGTTTTTGATCATGGCAGTGCTATTTGCTGCATATTGTAATTAGAATCTTCATAGTGACATGCATCAAATATTTTTCTGTTTTTAAGTCTGTCTCTGATCTGTATATAATTAGAGCATATCTTATGAAATTGCTTTCCTGCTTTTATTAGTTATACCTACGAACATTTGGTGAGTAGGTACTTGTGTTTTGCAGTGGTGATCTTGCCAGAACATCTCTCAATTCGTTTTCCGAATTGTGTACTTATGGAGTACGATGATTCTGTAGTATTAATTCTTTTGTACTTTGCTGTTTCATATGCATGTATTCTCTCTCTGCCAAAATTGAGTATTACGTTCAAGGTTTTTACCCTATATACATTTCCAGTGCATTCTACATACAGTTCTCGCAACCCATTCGCCTGAAGATATGGAAGTGTTCAGAGATTGGAAGAAACTCTTGGAAGGACTCCTGCCCTATACGGAGCGTCACTTTCGACGTCTTTCAGCTCTCTACCAGTCTGCTTCTATTTTGAATTACATGTCTTCTTCACTCTCAATAGGGGGTGCAAGGTGAGCGATTTTTTTTTTTTTTATTATTATTATTATTATTATTATTATTGAGACCATTAATGTAGGGAACCCGGTAACACAGTGGTTAGAGTGGCTCGCCTTGGGAAGTGACAACCCTTGTTCGAGCCCACCGCAGCATGTTAGGAGTGGCATCCAGCCTTAATTTTCCAACTCCATCCTGTCTGTGTCCACTCTCATTTGAATGGAGAATAATATTGAGGGAAAAAAAAAAGAAAGAGGGGGGGATTAAACTGTTTTAGTGTCAGTATATTATGTCAATATACAAGGATTAAAGAAAAAAAAAATGCTTACATCTTTAATTATTGACCTTTGCTTATTGTTACACTTTGCACACTATATATAGTGAACGAGATCAAGCGATTGAGGATTTTATTCCAGATCAGGCCACAAGTTTCTGTTATCTGTTGCTCCACCCTAACTTCTGAACTATTACCTGTCTCCAAAAAAAACTGTCGTTGCAACTAAATCCAGTGGTGCAAATGTGACCCTAGACTTTATTAATACGTTTTTTCAAGTGCGGATTCCAAAAGGGTGCTTTTGGTCTCACTTAAGTATCGTAAATATTACTGAGTATGTCCATGTCCCTGAGAAAATGAAAGTACATGTGCGCCAGTGTAAGATATATATTTTAAATCTTTTTCATTACAATATTAAGTTCCCTTAGAAAATTAATTATATATATATATATATATATATATATATATATATATATATATATAATATATATATATATATATATTATAATATATATATATATATATATATATATATTGTACTAAGAAGGGACATATAAACTGGTGTTAAAAAAATCTAAAACACATATTTGCAACCTTTTATGATTTTCTAGTCCGCATAAGATATTATTTTATCTTGATTCGGCCCAAACATTCACTTCAAAATTGTCAAATTTACTCTTAATTCGGCCCAAACATTCACATCAGAATTGTCAAATTTACATACATAATATTTTCAGCTTCAGCAGTTGTATACCGGTAATATTTAAACAATAAAATTAAATATCGGTGTACAACTGCTGTAGTTAATATTATGTAAGTAAATATGACATTTTTGAAAAGTGCATTTGGCATTTTTAAGCGAACGTTTTGCCCGAATTAAGATGAAAAATATCTTATGTGGGCCTGAAGATCATAAAGGTTGCCCATATGTGGTCAAAAGAAATAGTCTATAGGGTGTTTCAAGTCTCTCCCTGGACTTTCAGTTTTCTTTGCAGGTAAGTGATCAACTATGTTCATCTTGTTATAGACTCTCCTCGGTAGTTGAGGATTGTTTTGAGTCTACTTTTGAAGTTTCAAGGCACTCTCTTCCACTAACATGGGGACTCCTGAGCAGAATTGTATAATCGCTTCACAGCAGGAGAGTTTTCAATCTGCAGTTGAAGTGCAGCTACAGTTTCCTATAGTCTCTGGACAGCATTATGCACTGTATAAAAAAACCATCATCCACACCACAGGAAGTTTATGGAGACTGGGTCCGTAAAGCATCTACCCCGATCAGGAAGACCTTTATGTGGGCGGAGCAAGGAGAATGTCAAAACTAATATAAAGACTTTTAGTCAGGGAGAGTTTATTTGGCGAGCAGCTGTGGAACTGAACATCAGAGTGACATCTATCTTTTACGAATACAGCTGGAAATCACACCGCAGCTGCTCTCCTAATGGACTCTCGTTGACTCTGAACATATATCGCACGGAGATTCAATATTCTCCTCACTCCTCTCACTTTGAGGTGTTCTTGATCATTAGTTATCCTTTACAGATCCAGTCTCCACAACCTTCCTATGGGTGTCGACGATGGTTTTTCAATTCAGTGCATAACGCTGTTCATAGACGGCCTGAAATCGTTGCTGTAAATTTGATGATATATTGAATTTCCTCCTGCCATGTAGCAATTTTACATTTCTGCTCTAGTGTCAGCATTGTGGGAGAAATAAATGGAGAAAAATGCATAGGTAGAGTCAAAACAATTCTCAACCATTAAGTGAGAGTTTACCACAAGGTGAACATCACTGGACAATTACCTGCAACGAAAATTGAATATCAAATTAGGGAGAAACTTTTGAAACAGCCTACATATGAGAGAGAGAGAGAGCCCTCTTACTCAAACTTTCCTCTTCGACCACACAACTTATTATTACATATACATGACTAGCATCAGAAAAGCTGTATACAGTATTCCCTTCAGCAGAATACCTTATCTCACAGGACCATTGCCACCATTAAAGAAATTTAATTTGGGCTCATAAAAATTTGTATTAACGTGAGCTGCAGCACCTAATACTTGATAACTGGGGTAAGCAATTATCAATCGAGATAACAGCGGATTGTACAATATTTTATTTGGTTTCAGATCTGTAATGCAGCCTGAGGCTCAAGACAACTTGCAGTTACTTAGAAGTATTAGCAGTTCATCTCCCATCAAGTGCAAAGAAGAAAACATTTACTCGGACAAAGAAAGTGAAGATGAAGATCCAAGTATCAAAGCAGCTGTAAAAGATTCAATAATGGTGGTCGACTCCCAAGACGAAGTTCCGGAAGCAGAGGAGAACAACGGTGAACGTGCCAATAAAATGGAATATAGTGTTGAGAGCGATGAGGGTATTGAGAGAGACAGTGACATGCATGGAATCCCAGTTAGGTCCGGTGATGATCTGGATGCAAATTTCATGATGGAAAAAATCATCGTGGAAAGTTCGGATGACGATACAGGCGAACGTGAAGTGCCGCGAGCGAAGGAACTGAAAGTAAAGTCATATTCTAGTGATCAGTTAGAGCTTAAGCCTAGCAATAAAGTGAAGAGGAAAAAGGGAGGAAAAACTAAAAATAGACACAATAAGTAATAGAATGATATAATGTAAATGCTATTAGATTAGACTTTTTCTAAAAAATAAAATATTTGCAATGTGATTAATATTCACAAATTAAAAACTATAGTTTAACTTAACTAATGTGTACATTACACTTAATTGAGCTACCAGATATACAAGTATTAATTCAGGTACATGATTCAGTCCAAAAGTACATAGGTAATCCATTCTTTAAATTTAGTAAACCTAAGACACTTATATATTTTAAAATTAGATGCCATATCCCACAAGCCTTTCCCAACTAGTACCTCCTTCCTTTGTACTTGAGTTCTTAGACCCAGTGCAACTCTCACACTTATCTCACAACCCCTTCCATACAGAGATGAATATATATGGTTACTTAGCACACTGGTTCCTAAAACAAATCTTTTCTCATGTCATTTAAATCACTTCTCTCTTTTCTTCAGTAGATTTTCTTACCACATTGCTCTCCTATCCACCCACATATAACCATTTTCTAAATTCAAAATTGAACGTCGGAAGTATACCTGCTCCAAAAGGTTTTCACACATCTGTCAATGGCAACATTTGGTCTATATATTCCTGAACAAGTGTGAAATCACACTGCTCATTCCTCGAACATGTTAGAAATCAATGTTTACACCTTGAACATGTTTGAAATTACATTGTTCATACCTCGAACATGGTACAAATCAGTGTTTATACCTCTTACATATTTGAAATCTCATTATTCATACCTCATGCATGTTTGAAATCACATTGTTCATACCTCAAACATGTATGAAATCTCATTATTCATACCTCAAACGTTTGAAATCACACCATTCATACCTCACTCATGTTTAACAATGCACTGCTCACACCTTGAGCATGTTTGAAATGACATTGTTCACACATTGAATATGTTTGAAAGCACACAGCTCATACCTTGAACATGTTTGAAATCACAATTCATACCTTGAAAATGTTTGAAATTACACTATTCATACGTCTCATATATGAAATCACACTGTTCATACCTCGAACATGTCTTAAAATCACACCGTTCATACCTCGAACATGTCTTAAAATCACACTGTTCATACCTCGAACATGTCTTAAAATCACACTGTTCATACTTCACACGTTTGTAATCGCATTTATCATAATTCATACGTTTGAAATCACTGTTCATACCTCATACATGTTAGAAATCAAACTGTTCATACCAAAGCAATGTCATTTCATGATCTGTCAACCTTCCCAATAAAACGTCCCCATAAACAATGCCTAGGATCCTAAGAAAACTGCTCCTACTTTTGGAAAAGTACCTCGTCTCTTTTTGCCCTTTTACAAGCTGTAGCGCAGTGGTTAGAGCATTAGATTAAGGAAGTGACAGTCCAGCGACCGAGCCCACAGTTGGTTGTTAGGAAGGGCATCCAGCCTTGATTACCCCGTTCGAATCTGTATCCTCCCATAATAGGAATTAATAGGGATACATAAAACAGCAGACAACCACAACAACAGAAAACAAATTTACCTCTTTCCATGTAGCTATTTATGCAGAGAATGTTGATGTAAGAATATCCATATTACATGTACGGTAAAGAAACAGGTTCCATTTCTATTACGTCATGTTGGGGCCTCATTCCTCTGTTATTTCTCTCGTATTCGGGACAGAACTCCGTTTTGGCTTGCCAGAGAAATTGAAAAGTCTGAAAAAAAAAATTATGTGGAAATAGAAATGAAAAATGCTATGTAAAAGGAAATACATGTACACAATAGAAAGCATGTGAAACCACATAATATTAATTAGTGCTTTAGAGAGTATTCCAATTTATCAGCTATGACTGCAATCCTTTAAGTGGGATGGCCAAGTCAAAGCACACAAATTCGCCAGAAACCCAATTTACATAGGTCAATACACTTAGCGCCTGAAGGATAAGAGCCGCCGCAATTCCCCCAACACCAAGCTTGGTTCAGCCTCATGGTAAGTGGGCACAGATATTCTGATCTTTACATACAGTACTCCAGTCCAATATATCTTTCATGAATTTCACTCCTTCCTGATTTATTTCCGATTCACTTTGTGTCACTATTAATCCCCATTCGAATTTGGGATGACACGGGTTTCCACTTGGGAATTAATGATGGATTCCATTCCTAATACCCTGCAGTGTGATCGAACTAGGGTGTGTCACTTTTTAAGTCTGATTCTCTTTACTAATGTGTAACCACGGTCTCCTATTTATAGCATTAGTGTCATCCTTTTTATCCTTTACTTCTTTTCTCTCTACAAAAACCATATTCTCCCTTTTAAGGAAGTGGTTGAGTCAAAACAAAATACCTTGACTCTTTGCAAGAAGAAAATACAGAGGAGGGAATTCCCTGTCCCCTCGCTCCATCCCATTTAGTCAACTTTAGAGATAAGGAAGAAAAAATACCAAGTAAAAATTCCTCGAGTCAGAGAAGCCGACTATAAGGAAGAGGAGCTATAGTACAACTAGCGGAAGAGTTAAGGACAGGCTGGGTAAGCTGAAGCCTTGCTATCTCACTTCTTTTGTTACATTGGTGGCCAACCAGCTGTCCTCTATGGAATGTTTCATCACTACTGTCCCCAAATCAATATGCTGTATTCCTTTTAAGTACCAAGGGGACTGTGGTAGCGCAGAGGTTAGATCACTCGACTTGGAAAATGACAAACCCGAGTTTGAGCCAACCATGGGGCATTAGGGAGGGCATCAATGTATTAACAATGGAGAAAATTACTCTGTGATCGGTCTTACATCACGGACTCCCTTTTCTACTAAGGACTAGGACGGTGCTTCATCGCGAAGGACTTTGGTTTTGGCACGTACGACCGTTACCCTGAGCAAATACCCTTTCTAACCTCAAATCACAGTAGGCGGCGAACCCTCGACCTGACAAATCGAAGTCACGAGCATTACCACTTGGCCATAATGGAGATTAGTACACTAACTTAATATTATACCTGTGCAATGGAGATTAGTACACAAGCTTGCAATTTTGCTTGTTTAGTTCCCCATCAATTTTTCTTACCTGCCAAGTAAAGCCATCAGTGAATAATCCCAAGAACAGAACATACACAGCACGAAGGGGAACGATCAGAAATGCGGAGAAGGAGATGAGTAAACTCATGATGTAGAGGGGAGCACTGGAAAAACGGTCCCCAGACCAATCTTGGGAGCATAATGAGGAGATGAGCAGAAGCTGAAAAAAAAATACAAGTAAAGTGAAAATAATATATCAACCACCAGACTAACAGTAGACTCAAATTAATAAAAAAAACTATTATCAACCTCAAGACTAATTGCAGAATGAATGGCCATTAAATAAAAAATAAATTATCAACTCCAAGACCAACTGCAATCTTTTATGAAGATAAAACCAATATAGTATTACAATATCTAATATCAGAATATAAGAAAAATTAAGGAAATTAGAAAATACTTCAAATATGCACATTTACATTATGTACATACAAAACATAACTTACTGTAAATAAATATATATTTGCAAAATATCGCAAGTTTTCAAAAACATGACATAGGTAAGATGTTGGATCAGGTAAAGATCAGCAACCATCAGTATTTCAAATGACCTTGTAATTTACGGGGTTATTCTAAATACTGGGAGTTGCTAATCTCTGCCTGATCCAAGATATTTTTGCTCAAGACAATGTCATTCTCCAGCTGAAGGCAAATACTGAACAAAGAGGAAGTGAGGCAGCATGAAGTATATAACTACACTTCTGCCAAGGACTCAATCGTGGGTGAGATAAGCAATGACAATTAATGCTGAATTTATTTAGAGGGAACAGAGTTCCTCTAGGCCTCAATAACCACTATTCATTCAACATTATTCTTAGCAATGCTACACTTCTAGTGACCCCACTTACCACTGTGCTTGCCCTTTCCACACCTCGGATAACAGGATACAAAAAAAGAGAAAGTGGGAAAGGCTTGAGGCACATGATTGATCCAATTAAATTTGAAACTTCAAAAAACCCACTTGGGGTATCACCGCAAAACATAGGGTGTGGAGGGTGGCTACAACGATGCAGGTTCCCCGGCAAGAATCTAGTGAGGTCCTTGTTCTTTACTTAGCATGTCAAATAACAGAAGAGTGTAAAGTGAGAACCACGCCATGAGGCCCTTGTTTGTACACAGGCTGGCACAAGATCAGCATGCCACAACTCTGGGCGTGATTTATACGTCACCCCCCCCACACAACCTAGGGCGGCTACAATGATGAAGGTTCCCCCACAGGAATCTACGCCTATATCTAGTGGGGTCCTTGTTCTTTACCTAGCATGTCAAACAACAGAAGAGTCTAACATGAGAACCACGCCATGAGGCCCTTGTTTGTACACAGGCTGTCACAACACTAAGCGTGACTTATACGTCAAGTAGGGTTTCATCATTCCTTGCTCATCTTCCCTCCTTTCATCACCTTTGGCAAGAAATTATATTTTGGGATGGGCTTCCCAACCTTTTATTACTTTATTTCTTATGATCGTCTTACATATAGTTTTTGTTATCTGCCATTATGTGTCACCATTAATCCCCTGTGATTGGGGGTGGACACAGGTTAGATAAGGGGAATTAAGGCTGGATGTCCTTCCTAACACCCCACAGTGGGCTCGAACATGGGTCTGTCACTCCCGAGTCAAGTAAGACATAATAAATTCCCTCTTCCCCACCATCACATATTTAAAAAGCAATTTATAATGTAGTAGGTTGAACCATGGCACCAATCGCCTGTTGTGATGCTACATCTGAAGGGTCTTGTGGACTTAAAGAAGACTGTCCAGGACAGTTTGATGTTAAGTCTTTCTTCAGTTACGGTTCTCTTTCTATGCCTACATTAACACTGAATATTCTTGGATATTCGTTACACATGTCTTATCCCTTCACATATGACAAGTCACAATACTACCCATCTCTGTTCCTCTTTATGTTTTCTTCGTGCCCAGGCCAGATGAGGGTATATTTATATTTTCTTTTTGCCTGTCCTGGTGTCACAATCATAAAAAAAATGATAATTTCAAGATCCAGATGAGGCCTGGTGGAGGGCGAAAATTTTTAGCACTTATTGTTTCCTATATACTTGCAAGGTGTGGATTAACCTTCATACTAGTGTCTGTGTCATGAAGACTAAATACAATTCAAGTTCAATCTATTAAGATGATTTGGCATTGTGAAAACTCGATTCGAGAAGTGACAAACTGGCGATCGAACCCACCACAGGGTATTAGGAAAGGCACCCAGCCTTGATTCCTCAGTTTCAACCTGTGTCCACCCCATAATGGGGATTATTGGTGAAACATAAAACGGCAATAACAAGACAATCTGGCCTGGCAAGCACTATCAAAGACAGAAATAAGATTTTGCTTAGCAACTAATTGCTGGAGTTGAAAATTTCCTATAGGTCTACATGGAGAATCACTGGCTCCAAGTGACTGGTATATAGCTGGGCTCTAGGGCTATCATTGCCCCTTGCCTCTGGTTCTCATTAATGACCTTTAACTTTTAAATGCAATAACTGTGACCTACCAGAAGCGAAACTGGAGTCAGGAATTTCCACGTTATGGCCCAATAGATTTGAAAAGGCTTGGGGACCCAGATCCCGATGCGCTCCTTTAAAATTTTCAACATATTGTCAAAACCTAAAAATATACAAAAACTGTTATAACCATTATTTCCTTAATACACTCAGTTCACTTTTTACGCGTGTTTAAAATACAAAAAATTGGAATAACGCCCCCAAAAAATAATAGTAATAAAATGCGAAACACAAGAATAACGCCCGCCCCAGAAAAATCTTTTTTTTGTTTTCTTTTCAGTTTAGTATATAAGCAACCGCTTGTTCTAACTGTATTTGTGTTAAGGTTTGTGTTTTCAGTTCTTTTATATTTTAAAGATTATATACCGTACTGTCATGGCTAGTAAACGCCCAGGAAAAGACTGTGGAAGTGCTTCAGTGAACCCTCACTATATTGCGGTTCACCTTTCGCAAATTCAGTGCATTGCAGTTTATTTTGGAGAGCTCTTTTTTTTTCTGGGTATATGTAGTAGGCTGACCCATGGCACAACCGCCCGTTGCGATACTACAGCTGTACGTTCTTGTGGACTTAAACAAGACTGTCCATGACAGTTCAATGCTAAGTCTTTCTTCACTTACGGTTCTCTTTTTATGCCTACATCAACACCGAATATTCTTGGATATTCGTTACATGTCTTATTATCCCTTCACATCTGATAAGTCACAATACTTCCAATCTCTATTTCTCTTTATGTTTTCTTCGGGCCCGGGCTCGATGAGGGTAATTTTTTTTTTTTTTTGGCCTGTCCTGGTGTCACAATCATAAAACAAAACAAAAATATGCAAGAATCCACGATATGTGGAAATATTAAAATTTTCAGTATTTTCATTGTTTTATTTAAGAAAATTTTTTTTTTCATTATTTTATTGATAAAAAAAAATATTTCCCAGCCTAAGAATAATAAAACAGTAAAAAAATAGTAAAAAACATAAATTTAAACATGTAACTGCACCATAGAAAGTATGATACTGGTATCGGCATTTTGGAAAACGCAAAGGGTCGCACCTACGTGAGATAATACATATTGAAATTTCCAGTATTTTCATGATTTTATTGATAAAAAAAAAAGTATTTCCTAGCCTGAGAAAAATAAAACATTAAAAAATAGTAAAAATCATAAATTTAAACATGTAACTCACAGCATTACACCATGTAAAATACGATACCGGTATTGGCATTTCGGGAATCGAAAAGGGTCGCACCTACGTGAGATAGTACATATTAAAATTTCCAGTATTTTCATTATTTTATTGATAAAAAAAAGTATTTCCTATCCTACGAGTAATAAAACAGTAAAAAATAGTACAAAAAAACATAAATTTAAACGTGTAACTCACGCTATTGCACCATGTAAAATACTGTACGATTGCGTACACTGTATTGGCGTCTTGGAAAACACAAAGGGTCGCACCTACGTGAGATAGTACATGGGATGCTATTGGCTGATGGCTTGGAAACGACGAATCACATAACTGTTTTTCTGTATGTTCTGCATCATGGGGTCTGATTGGCTTTTTGATTGAAGCTTCATTCTCCCAGCATCTTCCATTGTCTCGCCTCACCCGTTCAGTCTACTCACATGTGCACCATTCACGTTGTGCTTGTGATTTTGTGAAACTTTTGTATTTCAACCTCTGGAATGCCTCCCAGGCGTTCTTCATCTTCTAAGGCTTCTGGTAGTAAGACTACGCGGCAGAGGAAGATGTTGACCATAACAGAAAAGGTAAAACCGTTAGATATGCTGAAGGAAGGAAGAAAGTTCGCGGATGTTGGCCGCCATTTCGGCATCAACGAATCTACTGTTTCATACATCAAAAAGGGCGAGGCAAATATCAGGAAAACAGCGACTATTACTTTTAGTAAAACAGCGAAGAGGGTCGTAACACCCCTCAATAAGATAGTGCGGATGGAATCTGCTTTGGCCCTGTGGATTGCTGATTGCAGGAAGAAGAACATCAGTTTAGACATCAATATCACACAAACAAAGGCAAAAAAGCTGTATGAGACATTCGCTGCAAACAAACCCAACGACGATAGTGGCGACCGTGAGGATGAGGAGAGAGAAGATATCGACGAGCCACGACCAGGACCCTCCAGCGATTCTCCACCGAGGACACGATCGTTCGTTGCAAGCAAGGGATGGTTCGCCAAATTTCAAAAACGCTATGGCCTAAAGAGCGTTTCGGTGCATGGCAAAGCTGCCTCTGCAGATACAGCTGCAGCTAAAGAATATGTAAAAAACGACTTCAAGAAAATTATCGCTGAGGGGAAATATGATCCTGAACAAGTCTTTAACATGGATGAGACTGGGTTATTTTGGAAGAGAAGGCCGTCTCGAACTTTTCTCTTCAAGGAAGAAGCTAAAGCCCCGGGATTTAAAGCGCACAAAGACAGCGTTACTCTCGTCATGTGCGGGAATGCTGCGGGCTTCATGTTAAAGCCAGGGTTTATCTACAAGTCTAAGAGACCTAGGGCTTTAAAGAACAAAAACAAGAATCTGTTGCCAGTGTATTGGATGCATAACCCCAAGGCCTGGATCACAATAAGCCTCACATTGGACTGGTTTTACCAATGCTTTATCCTTCAGGTCAAAGTTTATCTTGCTGAGAAGGGCCTTGAATTTAAAGTCCTTCTTTTGATAGATAATGCTGGTGGTCACGCAACTGCTCTCCAATACGACAGTGTTCAAGTAGAGTTCCTGCCACCGAATACATCATCACTGATTCCGCCTATGGATTAAGGCGTTATTCGTGCGTTCAAGGCCCTATACACATGAAATGCCCTGGCAAACCTGGTTAACTCCATGAATGCGGACAAAGAATTAGCAATGAAGACGTACTGGTGTAACTACACGATTGCTACATGCCTTCAAAATATTCAGGATGCAATCAAAGAGATGAAACTGGCCACAAATCAATGCTAGCTGGAAGAAATTGTGGCCCGAACTCATCTACGACTACAAGGGATTCGCTCCTGACGAAGTCCATAACTCGGCAGTTGTGAAAGCTTTGAAGTTGGCTGCATTTCTAGGAGGAGAAGGCTTTAATGATATGACTCACAAAGACGTGAATGAACAGATCGACTGCCACTCGCAGCCTTTGACTGATGAAGACTTGGAGGAAATGACAAAATCAGCGAGCGAAGAAGAGGAAGAACAACAACCAGAGGAAATGCACAAAGAAGTCAATGAACTTGGCCCTACACTCGAACGGCTGGCAGCCATGTGATTACCTAATTGTGCCTACTGGAAGGAGCCCAAAGCTCGTATCTTCCCGTCTCCTGATCGGTTCCGTTTTGTACTTAGTGATACTTATCATACCTGTCCTTAAAAATATGGATTGAGACAGTATTAACTATCTCCTCATTCAACGAATTCCAATTATCAACTACTCTTACACTGAAAAAGTACTTCCTAACATCCTGCAAAGAAGTTTCCTTATGAAGCTTCAAACTATGACCTCTAGTTCTAGAGCCAGCCATATCAAAATATCAATCCATATCCACTCTATCATAATCATGAAGGAATTTAAAGTCTGTTACCATATCCCCCCTCAATCTTCTAGCTCCGAGTATTTACCTAATTGTATTTACCTAATTATGTTTACGGGAAAGGGCCCAAAGCTCGTATCTTCCCGTCTCCTCATCGGTTCCATTTTATACTTAGTGATACTTATTATACCTGTCCTTAAAACTATGGATTGAGATAGCATTAACTACCTCCTCGCTTAGCCAATTCCAATTATCAACTACTCTTACACTGAAAAAGTATTTCCTTACATCCTGCAAAGAAGTTTTCTTACGAAGCTTCAAACTATGACCTCTAGTTCTAGAGCCAGCCATATCAAAATATCCATCCCTATCCACTCTATCATAACCATGAAGGAATTTAAAGACTGTCACCATATCCCCCCCTCAATCTTCTAGCTTCCAGTGATGGTAAGTCTAATTCCCTCAGCATCTCATCATAACTGAGATTGCGTATTTCTGGCACCAGTTTCGTGGCATGTCTTTGAACTTTTTCAAGCTTAGCTATGTGCTTTTACAAGTGTGGATTCCAAAAGGGGGCTGCATATTCGAGTTTTGGCCTCACATAGGTTACATAAATATTTCTGAACATTTCCTTGTCCATGTGCCTGAAGGCTACCCTTACATTTGATAAGAATGCAGATGCTGCCCTTACTATGCCATTTATATGTATTTCTGGAGACAAATCTGCCAGTATGTTTACTCCTAGATCTCTCTCATTTTCTGTCTCTTGAAGTTGTACTCCAGCCACCGAGTAGTCAAGCTTGGGCCTTCTTGAACTCGTACCCATTCTCATTACCTTACATTTTGAAGTATTGAATTTCATTACCTACTTTTCTGACCACTCATGCAGACTATTTAGATCTTCCTGAAGTTCTCTACCATTGTTCTTGTCATAACTGAGATTGCATATTTCTGGCACCAGTTTCGTGGCATGTCTTTGAACTTTTTCAAGCTTAGCTACGTGCTTTTTCAGGTGTGGATTCCAAAAGGGGGCTGCATATTCAAGTTTTGTCCTCATATAGGTTACATAAATATTTCTGAACATTTCCTTGTCCATGTGCCTGTAGGCTACCCTTACATTTGATAAGAAAGCATATGCTGCCCTTACTATGCCATTTATATGTATTTCTGGAGACAAATCTGCCAGTATGTTTACTCCTAGATCTCTCATTTTCTGTCTCTTGAAGTTGTACTCCTGCCACCGAGTAGTCAAGCTTGGGCCTTCTTGCACTTGTACCCATTCTCATTACCTTACATTTTGAAGTATTGAATTTCATTAGCCACTTTTCTGACCACTCATGGAGACTATTAGGTCTTCCTGAAGTTCTCTACCATTGTTCCCGTTTCTTACTTTCTTCACAATCTTTGCATCATCTGCAAACATATTCATGAATGAATTTACAGACTCTAGTACTGTAGGTCATTTACATATACAAGGAACTAAAGTGACCCTAAAACCGAACCCTCTGGAATTCCACTACTAACTCTTCTCCATTCATACACTGAGTGTCTTACTCTAACCCTCTCTTCCATTCCTTCTAAGTAAGTTTTTATCCATTCCAAGACATTTCCACCTATTCTAGCCATTGCTTGCAGCTTCCTAAGAAGTCTCCCATGTGGAAGTGTCAAATGCTTTCTGGAAGTCTAGGAATATGCAATGTGCCGAACTGTTGCAGGAGCATGATGATAATATGGTTCGTTCGGTGACTTGCTGCAATATTATCGACGATGCCATGACTCCTTACAAGACCATCTTCGTACAAAAGGAGAAACAGCGACAGCAACTCCCCATTACCATGTTCTTCTCTCGCAAAAAGCAGCCGTAAAGCTGTCACTGGGTGTGGAGTATGTACAAGTCATCATCACCTCATTCACGGTAAGCTTACCTATCATGTTTATACAAATTTACGCTTCCACGCTGTTATTAATAAAGTAAAGGGTAGTTTGCTAACACTACAGGGAGGGTTTATATAGTATAGTAAAAATAAATGCAAAATATATACCTATGTATATATGGTGCTCCTACTTCGCGGATTTTCACCTATTGCGGCCAGTCCCATAACCAAACCCCCGCGATAAACGAGGGAGTACTGTACTCCCAAAAGAGCGAGACAGGCTATAAGCCTTAAAGTAAAATTGCAAGTGTTGGGCCGTTATGAGTGTGGTGTCGCCATTAAACTGGCGATGCATCTCAGTGAAAGCACGCTCCGCACTATCTGTGAAAATGCGGAAAAAATAAACAAAAGTGCAAAAGTTAGTGTTAGTTTAACTGCATCTAACTCTTCATATTTTTGATCGGATATTATGGAGACAATGGAAAAAATGGTAAGTGCGTGGATGAGCATTTAGTGAGTGGATATATCTCTTCTCTAACTGTGTTTGTGTTTTCAGTTCTTTTATATTTTATAGATTATATACTGTACTATCATGGCTAGTAAACACCCAGGAAAAGTCTGTGGAAGTGCTTCTACTCCCAAAAGAGCGAGAAAGGCAATAAGCCTTGAAGTAAACTTCAAGTCACGTTATGAGCGTTGTGAGAGTATGGTCGCCATTAAACCGGTGATGCATCTCAGTGAAAGTACGCTGCGCACTATCCGTGAAAATGTGGAAAAAATAAAGAAAAGTGCAAAAGCTGGTGTTAGTTTAACTGCAGCTAAGTCTTCATATGCGCAATCGGATATTATGGAGAAAATGGAAAAATGCTAAATATGTGGATGACCATTAAGAACAAACAGCAAACAAACTTGCCATATAATATCGTCAGGGAAAAAGCGTGTGAGACGTACGAGCATTTGAAATCCCAAGTGGGAGGCGAAGAAGTAAAACCCTTTACAGCTAGTTCTGGTTGGTTTTCTAATTTTCAGCATAGGTTTGGTTATTTCAACCGAAAATTACAAGGCGAGAGCGCATCAGCTGATATGGACGAAACTGCTTTATTCTGTAAGCAAATGCCAGAAAGGACATATATTTCCATAGAAGAAAAACGTGTTCCAGGATATAAGGCAGCAAAAGATCGCTTTACCCTACTGATTGGTTCTAACGCTGAGGGTGACATGAAACTGAAGCCGGTAATGATATATCATTTGGAAAATCCTTGTGCGCTAAAGGATTACTATAAACAATTACTTCCAGTGCACTGGTATTCAAATAGGAAAGGATGGATGACTGGGAGTATTTTTAAAGATTATTTCTTGACACGTCTCCCAAACAAGTTAGAAGTGTATTGCAAGAGTCAGGATTTACATTTCAAAATTCTTCTCATTTTAGACAATGCTCCATCCCATCCTTCGTCAATCGCCGATCTTCATCCTAATATAAAAGTTGTGTTTCTGCCGCCAAATACAACTTCACTACTCCAACTAATGGACCAGTGCATAAGCTTAAATTGCATTACCTTAAGCATTCTTTTAAAGACCTCAGCAGTAAGATTGACGTCAGCATGGGCGACCTTGAGAAAGCAGCTGAGGCCGGCAATATCTCGGCGGTAGACATTAAGAAGACTGCGGTTAAGGATTACTGGAAAGAGTTTAATATCATGCACTCCATTTGGTATGTGAAGGGTTCTTGGGCTGAAGTTACACAGTCATGTATAAATGGAGCATGGAAGAAGCTTTGCCCGAACTTAGTGAACTTTTTAACAGGTTTTGATCTCAATGATCGGCTGTCAAAGACAAGACTTGAGTGCGTTCAGCTCGCACATCGTGTGGGATTCACCGACACTGATGAGTAGGATGTGGATGCCCTTCTTGCTTCCCACACGGAGGAATTGACTGCCGAGGATTTGAGGACATGGAAGGTGAACGACAACGTGAGGAGAGGGAAGAAAAAGAGGCAGCAGCACTTTCTGTGAGCCTCATGAAATCACTCACTGTGAATAGATTGACTCAATTTTTTCACCTTATAGAGAGTGCCTTGGAAAATTTGAATAAGGACGATCCTAATATAGAGCATGCAGGCATGACATCTAGAAAGGTCATGCATGATGTTTCCTGCTATAGTAAAATTTTAAAAGAAAAGAGGAGGATTGCACGGCAGGCAACTCTTGATGCATATTTCTCAGTCAAAAGAAGTGATTTTGATGACCTTAGTCCCAGCACATCTAAGCAGTATGAACCACAACCAGGGGTTAGCTCTCCCCATTCCTCCTCCTCCTCTTCACCTCCCTCTCCTACCGTTTAACTCACCTACTCAATGTCACCCCGCTCGTCCCAGTATGACTGTTGTCCATCGTACATAGAGTTAGTACACCTCTGTAATTTTTTACGTTTTATGTTATGCTCTAAATATCATACTACAATATTATATTCAGGCATTGCATAATTAAAAAAATTAGTTTTCTAGTGCTGTCTTTAATTTTTTTTAATGGTAGCTTTATTTATTTTTGCAGCTAGGGGTTGGCTCTTCCACTTCCTCCTCTTCTCCTACCGCTTATATTACCTGCTTGCCTCAAACACGCTCGACGTCTGTTGCTCGCTATATAAAAAGTGAGTAGAATGTGTGTAATATTTTTTATTTACATAATTACTGTAATTCAGGTATTGCATAATGAAAAAAAATTCTAGTCTTGCTTTTATTAATTTTTTTGTTACTGCATATTTATTTTTGCAGCTAGGGGTTCGTTCTAACGCTTCCCATTCCTATTCTCCGACCACTTATGTCAAATGCTTGCTGCCACCACGCTCAGCCCATACCTGTTGCTCACCGTATATAGAGAGAGTAGAATGTGTTTTATATTTATTTATGTTATAGTAATTCAGTGGCTGTATAATGAAAAAAATTTAGTTTTCCAGTCTTCCATTTGTTAATTGTTTTTTACTTTTGCAGATAGAGGTTCGTTCTCCTCTTCTAATACCACTTATGTCAAGTGCTCACCGCCACCACGCTCATCCCATAACTGTTGGTCACCGTATATAGAGCGAGTAGAATGGGTTTTATATTTTTTTTTACAGTAATTCAGGCATTGCATAATGAAAAAATTTAGTTTTCTAGTCTTGCAGTTGTTAATTGTTTTTTACGTTTGCAGATGGGGGTTCCTTCTCTTCTTATACCGTTTATGTCAAGTGCTCACCACAACTATGGTCGTCCCATGCCTGTTGCTCACCGTATAATAGAGTGAGCAGAATGTGTGTTATCTTTTTTTTTACTGTAATTCAGGCATTGCATAATGTAAATTTTGTTTTTGTTTTTTAGTCTTGCTTTTGTTAACTGTTTTTATTTTATCTTTGATTACGTTTGCATATGGGGTTCGTTCTAACACTTCCTCCTCCTTTTCTGCTATCGCTTACGTCACATGCTCAACGCCACCACACTCATCCCATGCCTGTTGCGCACCATATACAGAGTGAGTAGAATGTGTTTTACATTTAGGCATTGCATAATGAAATTTTTTTTTTATTTTTTAATCTTGCTTTGGTTATTTTTAATTTTTATTTTATCTTTGTTTACGTTTGCAGATAGAGGCTCGTTCTCCCACATACTCCTCCTCTTCTACCGCTTAACTTACGTGCTCACTGCCACCATGCATGTCCCAGTGTATGTCAGATGCCCACTGCATAATAGAGTACAGTATGTTAATTTGCCTGCTGTACAGTAAATATGAATATCTTTTGTACTCTTAAAAATAGCTACAGGTCTTTCTGCTTTGTTATGTACTTGTAATATATGTTTTACTTATCTTATATCTTTGGCATAGTGTGTCTATGTACGGTTGTGAAAAGTATCTATGCCAATTATCATTGTTTCTCATGGAAAATGACTCGTCACATTACGCAATTTTTACATTACACATCACTTCTGAGAACCAATCTTCACGTTATTCCAAGAACTAGGTGTATATGATACAAATTATGGCATCAGCTTATTCACACATCACTATGATCAGGGCTGTATTAGCAATGATGCCGGGGGCCCTTTGTCCAGGGAGGCCCATGAGCCTGAGAATGTAAATACTAATAATAATGGTATTGTGAAACTTGCAGCCCATTCCACTACATTATAAATAGTGAATGTCTAGTACTTTAATGTATAAGGACCATTAATAATTCTTATTTATATTATTAATAGTACTAATAAGTATACATAACTGTATTTTTCCGTCTGTGCTATATTCCTGTCTAAATATAAATGGTATTAAAAGATAATACACGGCACCCAGCCCTGAGCAGAAACAGTACTATGATTTTATGATCAGGCTGAAAGAGAAATTGGATTCACCAGTGTCAATGCTCATGTTCATAAAACATCAGAATTTGGAAGCAACTTTTATAAATGTCAGCATAGCCTTGAGAATATTTTTATCACTGCATAGCACATTGTGTGAATCATGCCAGAGAGAAATGGTTCGATAATGGGTGTAAAAGAGCTAAGGAGTGGAGAGACAAATGCTGGAAAAGGTATAGGAGGAGAAAAAACATAAATGCCTGGCAAACCTACAAAAGAGCAAGAAATGTCTACCTAAGTAAAGGAAGAGAGGCAGAGAGAGACTATGAGAGGGACATCACCAGGAAGGCTAAAGAATACCCAAGCTTTTCCACAGCTTTATCAGAGGAAAACTGAAGGTAAAAGAACAGGTTTTAAGGCTAAAGAGAGCGGATGGAAGCATCACTGAGAGGGATGAAGAGATCTGCAAAGAATTGAACAAGGAGTTTCAGTCAGTATTTACAGTAGAAAATACCCCCAGCCCCTTAGATTGCAGAGATAGAAGCTCAAGGGCCGGCATTAGAGAACATCAACCTTACAGCCACAGAGGTATGCAAAGCGCTGATGGATTTAGATGTTCATAAAGCTACAGGTCCTGATGATATATCCCCTCATGTACTTAAAAAATGCGCAAACTCAATATCAGTGGCACTAACTATCAAATTTAAAAAGTCACTGGAGTCAGGGGAGATTCCAAGATGCTGGAAACAAGCAAATGTGATACCTATCTTCAAAAAGGGAAGGAGGGATACGGCTCTGAACTATAGACCAGTTTCTTTGACCAGCATAGTTTGCAAAGTTATGGAGAAACTACTAAGGAAACATATCTCTCTTCACTTGGAATGCTTCAACTTTTTGTCAGTGAGGCAACATGGCTTCAGAGAAGGTAGATCAACAGTAACAAACTTATTAGAATTTTATGATGAGGTAAGCCGAATCTTACAGGAAAGAGAGGGCTGGGCAGATTGCATATTCCTAGACTTCCAGAAAGCGTTTGACACTGTTCCACATGGGAGACTTATTAGGAAGCTGCAAGCAATGGCTAGAATAGGTGGAAATGTCTTGGGATGGATAAAAACTTACTTAGAAGGAAGGGAACAGAGGGTTTGAGTAAGAAACTCAGTGTCTGAATGGAGAAGAGTTAGTAGTGGAGTTTCACAGGGTTCAGTTTTAGGGCCACTTTTGTTCCTTGTATATGTAAATGACCTACCAGAGTCTGTAAATTCATTCATGAATATGTTTGCAGATGATGAAAAGATTGTGAAGAAAGTAGGAAACGAGAACAATGGTAGAGAACTTCAGGAAGATCTAAATAGTCTGCATGAGTGGTCAGAAAAGTGGCTAATGAAATTCAGTACTTCAAAATGTAAGGTAATGAGAATGGGTACAAGTGCAAGAAGGCCCAAGCCTGACTACTCGGTGGCCGGAGTACAACTTCAAGAGACAGAAAATGAGAGAGATCTAGGAGTAAACATACTGGCAGATTTGTCTCCAGAAATACATATAAATGGCATAGTAAGGGCAGCATATGCATTCTTATCAAATGTAAGGGTAGCCTTCAGGCACATGAACAAGGAAATGTTCAGAAATATATATGTAACCTATGTGAGGCCAAAACTCGACTATGCAGCCCCCTTTTGGAATCCGCACTTGAAAAAGCACATAGCTAAGCTTGAAAAAGTTCAAAGACATGCCACGAAACTGGTGCCAGAAATACGCAATCTCAGTTATGATGAGAGGCTGAGGGAATTAGACTTACCATCACTCGAAGCTACAAGATTGAGGGGGGGAAATTGTGAGTCTTTAAATTCCTTCATAGTTATGATAGAGCGGATAGGGATCGATATTTTGATATGGCTGGCTCTAGAACTAGAGGTCACAGTTTGAAGCTTCGTAAGAAAACTTCTTTGCAGGATGTAAGGAAATACTTTTTCAGTGTAAGAGTAGTTGATAATTGGAATTGGCTAAGCGAGGAGGTAGTTAATGCTATCTCAATCCATAGTTTTAAGGACAGGTATGATAAGTATCACTAAGTCTAAAATGGAACCGATGAGGAGACGGGAAGATACGAGCTTTGGGCTCTTTCCCGTAAACACAATTAGGTAATTACAATGCAGCTTCTCAAAAATGAAACTGGTGAAAAGTGAAAGGCGTGCTACAATGAGTCAAGATAAGCTGAACTGTCCTGCCATCATGTCTATTGAAAGTGATCTAAAACGTGTGATTGATTTTGAAGACTTAGTTTCCCAGTTTGCTGCTATGAAAGCTCGAAAGGCTAACTTTAGTTACATACACTTTCATCTGCGAAGTATTTCATCTAGTACATTTAATTACTACATTTTTTTTATTAGAACTTAGTTTTTTGAAAGACATAGTTTCAACAAACTATGATGAGGCATGGGACAGAAACATATGGAGAACACTGGCCAGAAACATCGACCCCACATAAAAGTGGGACAAGTTGTAGACGAAGAAGATTCTTAGTGAAAATTTTGCTAATTAATGTATGCAAACTGCATCTTGCAGAGAAGATTATGTATTACCTTATAGTTTATGATCTTGCTAGCTGAATTCACATTAAATAAGAATAACTACCATTATTTGATTTTTTCCTTAAAATATAGAAAGATGGCCCAGATAGGATAGGGTAAGGGGGTCCCTCAAGATGAGGTGCCCAGGTCCTTAATTGTCCTGATGCGGCCCAGACTATAGTTCACAAAGTTCTATAATATTAAGGTCCCAGAGCACACACAAAATATTGAAACTAGCAAAAAACTAAAGAAAAAAAATAATTCTTAAAACTCAACTTTGGTATGATCAGGCCATACGTTGTATCCATTAATGCCAATTAGCACATGGCCACCTTGGCTGAGCTGTAACATTTGCTACTTTGATATGTCAGGTTGAGGGTTTGCGGCCCGCCATAGAGGTTAGAAAGGCACTCACTCAGGGTAACGATCACACTTGCCGAAACCAATTAATTGTCAGACTGATTCCACTGACAGGCTGAAAAACCTACCGGGGTTAAACTAACCATTAAGTGTCCATCAAGATTTCTATTTCTACTAAACCATTAAATAAACTTACCATAAATATAACTGACTGTAATAACTTCCAACAATCCTAATAGCAGGAGAGAGTGACTACTTGTAGAGGCATCCAGAAGGTCATATATCCCCTTGCCACTACCCATTGTCATGGGCACGCCAAACAGGAACATTATAAAGCAGACACCTCCCAGAACAAGTATATATTTTCTTCGCAGTAAATGGAACTCATCAAAGAGTGACGTAGTTACAGTCTCCACCATCATCAGCTAAGGTAAAAATGAAAAAAAAAAATCATGTTTGTATCAATTGCCATGCATGAGCATACGTGTAATGATTATAAAAAAAGAAAAGAAAAACAGAGTAACACTACTTTGAATAGTTTGGGTTTGCTAAACATCACTGTTAACATCACAATAAGACCAACTTCCAAGTCCTCACGCTTCTAATGAACACTGTAGAGTATACACTTGTGATGAGATGTGAATAATGACAATGAGCGATAATAGTGATGATTTATATAACTTGTTTAAGTTAAGTATAATTGTTTTAAAGTTATTAATCATACACAGAGTGTTATAGTTAATAAATTAATAGTTGATTGCTTGATAATTTAAAGTTATATATGGTTAATTAATTAATAGTTGATTGTTTGATAACTTAAAGATTTGGTGATGGTTAGTTTTAATAACAACAAGCTTACATGGGCACTAGTTGTACTGCCTGGACAGCACTGTAGTTAAAGCGTTGGATTGATAAGAAAGTGCTCAGAGTTTGAATCAGCGAGTAAACATAAAACTTATTTGTGTCATATTTCTGAATAACTCATAAGGCAGACATGCATCACGGCTCTCGTTACAATTTCTAAAACCATTCTTGTCAACCAACTGCTTTCTTACCTGGGAGTCAAACCCCAAAGTGAAGATCATGACAAAGAATAGAAGGGTCCAGAGACCGAGCAATCCCATCTCAGACAATACTGCGGGAAGAGTAATGAAGAGATTTGGCGAGGGTATCCCAGGTTCCTCCATCAAGATTCCAGAGAGACTATACACGAAATATGCACTGATGAGGGACGTTAAGCCCTCGATGAGGAAAACCAGAAATGTGTCCCTAAAAATAATTTAAATACTCTGAAAAACATTTAAAGGTTTAAATATGCAGTTCCTTTCAATTAGCTGCTTTAATTTATTTGAGAAGTATAAATGTCATTTTCAAATTGCAATTATTTGAATCGATAGAGTTGCTTGTCATTTTATGTGCTACTATTAATCCTCATTCAAATGGAGATGGACAAAGACTAGTTTGTGCCAGGAATTAAGGTTGGCTACCCTCCCTTAATCGTTGAGAAATTTCTATTATCAATAATTTATATCACTAGAGCGACCAAGAAAAGACTGGAGGAAGTGTCTGGAGGAGGATATCAGACGATAAAGAGTGAATTTTGGGAGACTGAATGATCCTAGCACATGACAGAAGAGCATGGAATAACACATCAAGGGCAGTCACGGGTCAATAAGTGGCCCCAAGACTAGTGGAGTAAGTATATTTTACAAAAACTGAGATAGAGGAGTAAGAATTCTCATCAGTGATCGGTTTTACGTCATGAACACCCTTATCTAGAAAGGTCGAGGACGGTGCCTTCTTGTGAAGGACTTTGGTGTTGGCAAGTGCGACCGTTACCCCAAGTGAACGCCATTCTAACCTATGACTGTGGCAGGCGGCGAACCCTTGACCTGATGAATCAGAGACACACGCATTACCGCTAGGCCAAGGTGGCCACAAGAATTCACACCAGTGTTCCCTGCATAGGGCAACTAGAGGAGTATCCCACCCTTAAACATTCTTGCCAGTCCTATTAATTTCTCTTGTGACAATTGTGGCTACCTGGTTCAGCTCACCAGGATAGGGCAACATATTTGAAAAAACTATATTTTAATTGTATCAAAAGGTAATGCATGTGTCCAATACAATTAATGTGTCACTATTAGTACTTATTATGGGGGGTGAACACAGAAAGATTGGAGCTTGAGAAACTAAGGGTGGATGCTCTTCCTAACGCCTTGCTGTGGGCTTGATCGAAAGTCTCTCACCTCATGAGAGGAGTATGCTACCCACTGAAAACTAAAGCATAAATCAATGAAGAGAAATTTACCATTATCACCAACATACCTTAAAATATTATGATGTAGTTTGTTATAAGAGGCAAGAGCAATGATGCCACCATAAGCCACGCCTAGGGAATAGATGACATGGGTGGCGGCACTAGTCCACATTTCATGAGAGGTAAAAAGAGTTGTATTTACAGTGAAGAAAGACTCTGTGCTTTGAAGCATGTTCTTTTTTGTGTCCCAAGCTGTAAAAAAAAACATAAGAATATACGAGTCTGTTGGTACTATTCTGGGCTAAATGCCAAAAGTACAATATGGATGGACACAGACAGACTGGGGCTGAGGAATTAAGATTGGATGCCATTCCTAACGCCCAACAATGGACTCAATCACGGGCCTGTCAACGCCCATGTTGAGTACTTTACCACAACACTACAATATAGTTACAGTATATATAAGCCACATCTATATCACTATTAGTCCCAACTATGGGGGTGGACACAGATAGATTGGAGCTGGGGAATTAAGGCTGGATGCCACTCCTAATGCCCCGCAGTGGACTCAATCATGGGCCTGTCAACACCAGAGTTGAGTACTCTACCACCAAACTACAATATACCTATATAAAATATCTAACACACCTAGACAACTATCCCTTCACATATGACAAGCCACAACATTCCCCAGCTCTGTTTCTCTTTACTTTCTCGTTTTATGGGTGCTCGGTCCTGACGAGGGCAAATTTCTTAGCGAATCCCGGTGTCAAACTCATAAAAAAAGTCATTCAAAGAAAAAAAGAAACTTACAATACGCCAGTATGACAGCCATCATCACATATGGATATATGACAGTGAAGTAGAGAATTCTGCTCGTCCCCCTGATGCCTCTTGCCAAAAAGAGGACGATAAGAATCCAAGCAATACCCAATGACCCAACCATATTCAAGTTGACCTTGTAATCAGGACTGTGACCTTCTTCCTCGTTTATAGGCAATGCAAGAATCCTGTGCCTAGGTCAAGCAAAAATCAGAATAAATCAACTTAAAATCATCTATAAAGAAAGTTTGATGAGGAAACATGAAATGTATTTTAAGAATGAATATATATTTAATCCACTGATTTAGGAATTTATTTCGGCAAAGTATATGCCCAGTCTAACTGACGAGTATTTATTAATATTTCTTGAGCGTTCCCTCTGAGTGGTAAAACTCAACTAAATGGGACGCAGCGAGGGGACTGGGAATTCCCTCTTTTGTATTTTCCTAACACAATCATCTTTTTTTGCTTTCACTCAACCACCCCCTTATAGGGGGTTTATGGCATTTGTACATATATATCTATAAAAACAAGAAATATTTGATATCTTGGACTTAAAATTAAAACACTTGTACAAATAATTAAACCCAAAACTAATTTATATTTTTCACAACCATTTCATAAAACTGAGAAGAAATAAAAACAATTATAACAGAACATGATTTACTGTAAATTAAAAATAGTACCGAAATGCATTTTAATAACAAATCTAATGACTTACTCATAATAATATTTGGCAGCGATGACGCGTCCTTCCATTGTGTCCTGGGAGCAATCTGTGATTAAGAAAAGTAGCAAAAGTTGAAACATAAGAAAAGAAAATGAAACGAGTCTAAAAAGACATCAGACAAAGCACCATTTCAATGTAAGAAGAAAACAGTATTTTCATAATCGAATACAAAAATTATATGGGAATGATCTTTTGATAACCGACCCAAAAGCAACACAGATGCTGTTGTTTGCAATTTAATGTATCACTATTAATCCCCAGTCAAATGGGGATGGATACAGACAGATTGGAGCTAGGGAGCCAAGGCTAGATGCCCTTACCAACACCCCGCAGTGCGCTCGAACACAGATTTGTCACTTCTTGAGTTAAGCGCTTTAACCATTCCCGCGGTCCCTGATGAAGCAACACAGATAATGAGAACAAACTTTAAAAACTTAACAGATTCCTACCTTCTGACATATTTGCATAATCACACCTAGCCCAAGGAGCAGGGTCACTGAAAGCGAACGATTGGCAAATGTAGAAGAGAGTCCACGCTATCACAATGTTGTAGTATATGGCAATAACAAATAAAATAAAAACCATACCATATCCAGTACCTGTAAACATACACAGACAACAGTAATACAGCATTCAATTGCAAAGCATCATCAAATTATTCGCTATGTTGCTTCAGAGATCACCACATCAGAACATGTGTACTGTTAAACCACACACCCTCATGTCTTCCCTCACCACATCCATACACCTCCTACCTTTCCTGTCCCTCTAATATACTTAATATGGCAAATATGATATAAGATATGTACTCTTCAGTGCAAAATATATTATAGTCCCCCAATCAGGAAAGGAGGGAAAAGAACCTTTGCATAATATTAAGTTAGGTCAGTTACAGGGGTCTGTGGGGTGATATCCCTTATTAGGAAATTAAATGATAATTAAGATAACTGTTCTTTTATTATATTTCATATTTATTGTAATGCTAGCTTTATGATTTTCCTTAATGATTTTATAAACCGATGTAATGGTTATATTAGGTTTGGCAATATTATAAATGGGGTTTGTGTCTAAAACCCCCAAAATAAAAAAAATTTTAAATTTCACTCCCATAACTGAAGTAGACACTGAAATGTGATTTTTTCATATTATTTTCTATGTAAACCTTCAATTCCGACTGTATAATCTATTAGAGGCTGTTGCTTCTCTTTGCCATCTGTCACTATTAATTCCCTTTTGAGTGGGGGTGGACACAGGCTGGAGCTAGGGAATTTAGGCTGGATACCCTTGCTATTGCCCTACAGTGATTACCTAATTGTGTTTACGGGAAAGAGCCCAAAGCTCGTATCTTCCCGTCTCCTCATCGGTTCCATTTTATACTTAGTGATACTTATCATACCTGTCCTTAAAACTATGGATTGAGATAGCATTAACTACCTCCTCACTTAGCGAATCCCAATTATCAACTACTCTTACACTGAAAAAGTATTTCCTTACATCATGCAAACAAGTTTTCTTACCAAGCTTCAAACTATGACCTCTAGTTCTAGAGCCAGCCATATCAAAATATCGATCCCTATCCACTCTATCATAACCATGAAGGAATTTAAAGACTGTCACCATATCCCCCCCTCACTCTTCTAGCTTCGAGTGATGGTAAGTCTAATTCCCTCAGCCTCTCATCATAACTGAGATAGTGCATTCGTACATGGGTTTGTCACTTCCCAAGTTGAACGTTCTTACCACTGCGCTACCGTTACTCCTATTAGATATGGGTGACATATCTAAAAAACCTCTAATTTCTAAATGAGGGTTCAAATCAATTTTACACACCCTTCCATAGCCTACCCGAGACACCAACATTTTCTGAAATGTGCCATGCTGCTGTATAAACATCCATATTCACCCTATTAAAAGCATGTAAGTTTTCAAATTTTACTGCTTCCACAAATGTCGACACTAAACACAAAATTTGGGGAATTCCAAGAAAAACAATTATCAGAATACTTCAAAATACATAAAAAACCTATCAGAAAAATGTTAGCTTAGTCCAAAAATAGACAAGTGCATAAAGCGAAACTGTTACCGTATATTTTTCCTACGGTTTTTGATGTTTTAGACTGAACGTGAGTTTTAAAACTGTCAGATAATTATATGCCTACCAGCCAAACCAAACCTAACCTGAAAAAGTAAATTACTATAATTTTTCTATGGTTCTTGATGTTTTAGAATGAACATAACCTAATTATATGCCAACCTAACCAAACAAAACCTAACCTGAAAAAGTAAATTACTATAATTTTTCTATGGTTTGTGATGTTTTGGAATGAACATAACCTTGACAACTGTCGTAAATTACTACTTTTTTTAGGTTAGGTTAGCATACATTTTTCGAAGGTTTTGAAGGTCATATTCATTCAAAATACCTTGTTCTTAGAATAACGCAAAGATAGGTTCTAGAAGTGCCGCGTATTGTAATTTTCGCGTAAAGTAACGAGTCATTTTCCATAAGAAACATTGATAATGGGCATAGATACATTTCACAACCATACATAGACACACTATACCAAAGATATAAGATAAGTAAAACATATTTTATATGTACATAACAAAGCAGAAAGACCTGTAGTTATTTATATTAACATGCAAATAGTGGACAGCATAAAAATATACGGATTTACTGTACAGTAAACAAATTAATGCACTCTATTATGCGGTGGGCAAAAAGGATAAAATGGGACATGCATGGTGGCGGTGAGCATGAGAATGCAAACCTTTTGCCGCCTTCGTAACAGCTGATGCACCCTCGCACGCTATTTCCCTGATGATGTTATATCGCAAGTTTGTTTGCTGTTTGTTCTTAATGCTTTTTTTGCAATTCTCTTCATAATATTCAATCGCATTAAGCGGTAGAAGAGGAGGAGGATGGGGGAGAATAAACCTCTAACTGCAAACGTTTTGCTGCTGCCGTATCAGCTGATGCACACTCGCACGCTATTTCCCTGACAATATTATATATCAAAAGTTTGTTTGCTGTTTGTTCTTAATGCTTTTTTTCAATTCTCTTCATAATATTCAATCACATTAAACGGTAGAAGAGGAGAAGGATGAGGGAGAATGAACCTCTATCTGCAAACGTTCTGCTGCTTCCGTATCAGCTGATGCACCCTCACACACGATTTCCCTGACGATATTATATCGAAAGTTTGTTTGCTGTTTGTTCTTTATGCTTTTTTTAAATCATCTTCATAATATTCAATCGCATTAAGCGGTAGAAGAGGAGGAGGATGCGGGAGAACGAACCTCTATCTGCAAACGTTTTGCCTCTCTGTTTATAATCTGCAAAATTGGAACAACGCCCCTAAAAAAAATAATAGTAAAAAAAAACACGAAATACGCGAATAACACCCATGCAAAAAAAATTCAAAAAAATTTATTTTCATTTTAGTAAATAATCGACTGCCTTGGAGGCACTTTTCCGCAATGCTCCTCCTATTCTACCGCTTAATGCAATCGGATATTATGAAGATAATGGAAAAAAAAGCATTAAGAACAAACAGCAACAAACTTGCAATATAATATCGTCAGGGAAATAGCGTGCGAGGGTGAATCAGCTGATACGGAAGCAGCAAAACGTTTGCAGATAGAGGTTCATTCTTCTGCATCCTTCTCCTCATCTACTGCTTAATGCAATCTCAAATTATGAAGAGAATTGAAAAAAAGCATTAAGAACAAACGGCAAACAAACTTGCAATATTATATCCTCAGGGATATAGCGTGCGAGGGTGCATCAGCTGATAACAAGGCGGCAAAACGTTTGCATCCTCATGCTCACTTCCACCATGCACGTCCCAGTGTATGCCTGTTGCCCACAGCATAATAGAGTGCATTAATTTGTTTACTGTACAGTAAATCTGTATATCTTTTATACTGTACACTACTTGCATGTTAATATAAATAACTACAGGTCTTTCTGCTGTTATGTACTTATAAAATATGTTTTACTTATATTATATCTTTGGCATAGTGTGTCTATGTACGGTTTTGAAACGTATCTATGCCCATTATCATTGTCTCTTATGGAAAATGACTTGTTACATTACGCGAAAATTACAATACGCGACACTTCTGAGAACCTATCTTCGCATTATTCACTAGATGTATATTGAAAGTTAGTTTGCTGTTTGTTCTTAATGCTTTTTTTCCATTATCTTCATAATATCTGATCGCATTATGCAGTAAAAGAGGAGGAGTATGGCGGAAAAGTACCTTCAAGGCAATCGATTATTTACTAAAATGAAAATTTTCTTATGATATTTTTGAATGGACATTATTCGCAAGTTTCGTATTTTTTTACTATTATTTTTTAGGGGTGTTATTACAATTTTGCGGATTATAAACACTCGTAAAAAGCAAACTAGGTGTACATCAAAAACCAAAGGAGAAGTACATTTTTCACTTCCAAATTGAGATGGGCACAGTTGTAAAAAAAAATAAAAATCGAGTTTAAAAACTAACCATAAATTTATATGCGATTTTTACCAGAGTAACTGTTTGCCAGGAATGGGTAAAGTGAGCTTTGGACATATTTGTCTAAAAATTACTATTTGATGAGTTATAAATACGAGTTATGTTGGGATGCATAAAATGAATCTTAACCACACCTACAATTTGTTCTATGCACTCCTTCCATAATCTACCTCAGAAAATACCTAAGAAAAAATTTCCAAAAAGGGCACATATATAATCTTTACTTACTACAGTAATATCAACCTGATGAAAATACATTAAAAAAACACACACACACAATGGAAGATCATACAGTCACTTATCAACTCCACTGTGGGACGTGGAGACAAACATTTTTTCATCAACAAATATATTGCATATCCACAAATGTACATAGTCTCTGCTCAGTTTACTGGAAATCTCTTATCGTGGCCTTCTTAATTTCATTTATAGATGGTTTTTTTTTTCATAAATAAAGTCCTTTTACTTTTTGTAGA
>JAXCGZ010013779.1:0-2500 GCA_037179515.1 Halocaridina rubra | reverse complement strand
AGTGCTAACTTTCCTACTATCACTGTATACACTGTCCTTGGTATGGCCAGCTACCTTGATAGATATATAGACGGACAGATAAATAGATGGATAGGCAGATTGATAGATAGTTTAGTTCAGCGAGCATAATTTCGCATATTCAATACATAGTTAAAACACGTATCAAGAGACTTACAAAAATATTTAATATATATACACGTAGACTGAAAAAACAAAACATTAAAGTTTACACATTAAAAGGATTAAACAGCCACCTCTGTCAACGTCAAATATACTAGAAAAGTACAGTAAACCCAGACAAAAATTACTGCAATCTCTAAAAAAAAAAAAATAATGATTATCTTCATTAATTCGTAGTCTCCGTGGCAAAATGGTAGCGTCCGCGACTCTGAGGCGGCAGGTCGAGGGTTCGCGCCCCGTCACGGACTGAGGTTAGTAAGGGCATACACTCTTGGTAACGATTACATCTGCCAAAACAAGTCCTTCGCAGGAAGGCAACCGTCCTAGCCCTTAGTTGAAAAGGGAGTTCGTGACGTAAAACCGTAACCAAACCATCGTCATAAATTCAATCGTCACCAAGGTAAGGGTAAAAAAGTCAATAAAATACTATAATTTAAGTCAAATTAATCTTATCATAACTTAATCAACATTTTAGATGACAGAAAGAGGAAAAAAATGTGAAAAATCAAACACAATAATCTATGATTATATTGGAATATAAATATATATTTAGAATCACACACAAAAAAAAATCGCAATAAACATGAATTTAGATAAAACTACAAATAGTCACTGCAAATATAAAAATTTCAATATTAAAATGAAAACTGAAAAAAAAATTTACAACCTAATAAATAAATTTTACCTAAAAAAAAAATTATTAATATCGTCTAAACACATTTTAAAGATGAGAAACATTATATGCTTTAAAAATTAAACAATTATTCAAGAATGATTTAATTCATTGCTATCAAAGCATCTTTATCGTTGTTTATATGAGAATTAAAATGGTACTTTGTTGCAAGTGTCCTAAAAAGGTCCTCAAAGAAAAATGATGATACATATCGACAATAATATCAGAGAAAGTGAAAGAATATCCTAAAATCTTCACTCCTGTAAACAATATGATTTGTTTATATAATGTTCAAAGGCAAAAAGCTGAGAGTCTTGACGTGCGTAATGATTAATTTCATGATAAGCTAAAACCCTAAAAGTTTCTTAATTGTTTTGATGTAACAAACACAGAGAATTGTCTCAAAAAAAAAGTTTTAATGATCCAAAAATGAACCAAAACCTAGCCCCATATTTCAGCAGACAATGGATGGATTCGGTTTTACGTCACGAACTTCCTTTTCTACTGAGGGCTAGGACGGTTGCCTTCTTACGAAGGACTTGTTTTGGCAGATGCAATCGTTACCCTGAGTGTAAGCCCTTGAATAAAAAACAATTTTGCATAAAGGCTGTACTTAATTTTCTAAAGATACCATTTCATTCCCTACAAAAAAAATCCCTCATAGAACGATTGAAATCATCTGCATTACAGAAAGAATTATTATTCATAAATCCAAGAAAGTAATTGGATTGAAAGATTGGCTAGATAGATTACGACACATTGGCGGAATTATATCCCTCCACCACCACACCGACACCAGAAAAAGAAATAATAATAATAATAATAATAATAATAATAATAATAATAATAATAATAATAATAATGATAATAACTATCTTCTACAACTCTCCAACCGCTGCAATTGTGATCCTTGTACACAGTAGGAAAAATTGTACAAATGTCTTCTGGCGTATAACACGTGATTATTGAAGCTGGAAATACCCGAGTTCCCTGAGGCGTAAACTAACAATTATGGATTTTACTCTATGCGTAGAAATCTCTCTTGTATCTAAGTATTTGTCTAACTTTATCTAATAGTGGTCATAAGAAAGAGCCCTTTGTTCATAGCTCCCCGTCTCCTGGTCAACTTCTTTTTCACTTGGCGAATTCCAATTAATAACTATTCTTACAGTGAAAGAGCACCTCTTTATATCCTGATAACATTTTTCTTGAGAAATTTCAAACTATGAGTTTATGTTAAAGAATTTATCTAAAAAATAGCTTTGACAACAAAATTAAAACTTATTGTTAAATGCTACACGCTATACTGATTTTTCGATCTTTTCTCTGAAGTATCGCTATTTTTTTTTTTTTTTAGCTCAGAGTTGACAAACAATAATCTTTAAAAGAATACCATAGAAAAAAATACCTGTCTGAAAACAGCATTGTTCTTTAAGGAACGTAATACTTCTCGACCTTGAAAGAATTGGAAGCTGGATTATGCCTGGCAGCCAGGAAGTCTGGAAGACAACTGGTGTGGTTTCGGCATCTTACTCTTGAAGATTAAAATGGAAAACATATCGTACTGTAAATAATTAATTATAGTTTTACTATTATTATTATTATTATTATTATTATTATTATTATTATTATTATTATTATTACTAG
>JAXCGZ010013778.1:42500-55827 GCA_037179515.1 Halocaridina rubra | reverse complement strand
TCTGTATTCATATTCTATAATTAAACATTAAAAAACAAAACACCAAGCATACAAATTATCTTTTTTTATGAGTGCAACACCAGGACGGGCGGAGAAAATTGCCCTCCTTGGGCCTGGGCACAAGAAAAACATAAAGCACAGAGAAACAAAGATGGGGAATGTTGTGACTTGTCAGATGTGAAAGGATAATAAGAGATGTGTACAAATATGCAAGAATATAATAGGGTCAATCCACATATACTGTATTATCCTGAAACGGAAATATATCTCAAAAAACACTGCTTATTATCAGCTTATTTAATTTCAGTTATATTAGCAGTGCAAATTGAAACTAACATAAAATATGCATATAAATTTAACGATAATATCAGAAGTTAAAAGGAGAAACTATATGAAGTACTTATTTAATAATGGAAGAGCATCAAGTAACTTTAAAACAAAATATTATAGTTAATAAATTACTCTAATTTTCATGGTTTCTTATTAGAAGTCTGGTAGCAAAATAAAACTTTCCTGCAAATAATTACTTGGGAAACCTCAAAACTCTGGACAAGTAATCAAGAAAATGTACGGAACTGGTTCAAGTATCCTTCTCATGGTAGGAGTTCTAGACAATTCTATATGGATTTAATCAGATTATAGATATTCATATCTGTAATATTCATAACTGAAATTTCATTATATTTATCTAGGAAGAGTAAAAAGCATATAAAAAGCAGAGAGCAAATGATACAAGAGTGAAAAAAAATGTAATCAATACATAATCAAAGTCAATCAAACCATGCAAGATGAAAGTACACTAACCTTGAAGATATCACCAGTGTCATGGTCCGTGGATTTTTCTCCGGGCTGCAGTTGACGCACTGATGGTGATGAATCACTCTCTCTCCCCGAGCGGCCTTCATCAATGGCATTTTGTCGGACCATGCGACCTACGTAGACCGGCTCGTCGTCATCACTGAGGTCAGTGCCAGATTGTTCGTGTGCTTTAGAAGGGACAGTGTAAGCAGGCATATCAACATCAGGTTGTATCTTACATCCTTCATCATCACCACTGTTGACACGTTCATGAGAACCACTCCTTGGATTTTCTCCCCGGTCCATGCTGAACTGGGTATGAATGAAGAATCGCTCCTTCACTTCACGATCTTTCATGTTGAAATATCCAGTCCAAAATTCGTCGTGTTCCAAGATTTCACTCTCAAACACTTTTGTGAATACAAAGCTACTCTCTTCGTCCGCATCGGACACAACCGGTAATCCGGGTTTTGATTTGAGCTCCTTCATGACGATATTGCATAGTAAGGCAAAGGCTTCATGCCGTATGCCAGGAACGCACTTACTCGACGTCACCAGCGCGAGTCCGTGCTCTTGTAAGAATTTCATGAGTTTCTGGTCATTGGACTCTGCTATAGTGAGTCTAAAGCATTTAAAGAGACCTAAAAGTACTTCCGTCTCCAAAGCCTTATTCTCTAGGTGGACTCCAATTCCTTGATCGCAAATCTGCTTCAAGGTAGGAACGATTAAGTGCTCACACATTTCCAGCTTTACGTTCGTATTACTATGTGAGAGAAGTCTAATCACGTGAGTCACTATCTTTGAGCCAATGTCTCTGCAAAGGAAGTATTTCCTGTATAACGAGATTCCTTCCCAGCGAGAGACAGAGCTAGGTTGATCAACTTCGTTGTTGCCTTCACTGATGTATTGCGGAGGGTTATGAAACAAGGAAGCGCATCGTTCGCTAAAAGTGGAAGAGAAAGACTCGTCTAAAGTATATTCTCCTGTCAACTTATACTTGACTCCTCCTAAATAATCATGGTTCAGGCAAAAAGCACATCTGGGCGTGTCCCTCGACACAATGCCACTCAGATCTCTCCACACTATATCCTCAATGTATGCTGTGGTAGAAGTAACTAAACTAGGGTTTTCCATTACCAGCTGCAACATATTGCTTAGTATCATGCCAACATTCATACAGCAGCATAAGCCACACTTAGAGAGAGCTTTGATACCACAACGGTAGAGCTCCGGCTCCAAAGTGCCAGAAAGACAATCTATCAGGATGGCGACAAAGTTACCAACCATGCAAGTACTGGGATCAATAGAGTTGGCAAGGCTAGAGCTCATGCCAAAGACTTGTAAATGATGGTTCTGTATGGATACATATTCGCAGAAGCGATGGCTCTTCTTTTCACATTTTTCCGAGTGATGCACATCTTCCCTCCAGTATTTCATGTATACCACCAACTTGCTTAAGGAACAAAGGATTTCACCCCGTTTGCCGAAGGGTAAGGATGAACTCAACGAAACAAGGACGGCGACAGCACGAGGACCGTCATGCTCTAGAAATAACTTGTGAAGGCTGAGACAATGTCGGACTTCCTTGTATTCTGCTCTCAGACATGTACAACACTGGAGCGTAAAAATCAGTCCTAAAATGGCTTCGTACGCAACAGTCATTTTTCCAATAAGTACTTTGCCAACTTCTGCCTTAGAATCAATAAGATCTGATACAAGATCTAATACTTTTGGCACGACTTTATGATCAATAACTGTGTTTAGCCATTCACTGTTCTTCAGAAATTTGTGTGAAGAGGAAAACAGTAACCTTAATATCTGCGTTAACAATACATAAATATGAAAAGATTCCTCTCTCTTCCGTTCAAGATTTTTCATCTCTTCTACTATAGCGGGAATGACGTCCAAGCAGAATATGAGGATCTCCGTACACGTGAGCAGGGGTGAAAAAACTTGCTTGGTTTCGGCTTCGTGGGCCGCTAACTGAGCTTGCAGAGAGAGGATACACTGAAGGAGTTCAACAACTGAAAGACATATGGCATTATCATGGCAATAAACTTTACCACTCACACGACTGCTGCTCTGGTCCGTCTCGGCTTCCAGGTAGCGGTCGTTGTCACTGTAGACGATACTGGTGAAGTACTCGAAGTCTTTGGGGTTCATGGTGAACTTCACCATCGATTTTCGTATCCTACCATAGTTTATGGGATCTTCACCATCGGATTCCGACGGGATATACTGGCAGGTCATTGACGGTCGCTTCTTCCTCCTCTTGCCGACTTTTTTCACGCTCTGACAACTCGAGAGGCTGCTACTCTTTGATCCCGAAGTCTGCGACCACAACATTGGGAAACACATGCTATTCCTACTGCTCGCAGACCCATTCCTGAACTGCGAGGGGTGAAGAATAGATCCAAATATGGACTTTAGGGTCAAACTCACAGCGGGTTCATATTTGAATTTAAAGCTCTTTTTAGAAGGTGTAGTGCTTTCTTTCTGGTTACCTTTAGAGAGCTCGTTGCTTTGATTGGTATCTTTAGCGTAATTTTGAGATTTTTCTTCACATATTCTCTTCTCTTGGAAGAGAGTCTTGCTTTTGCTACTATCACACCAAAATCTGCTTCTGTCATCACCAAAGGCATTTTTGAATATGTACCGAAAGACGAAACCCAAAACGTGGCTGATTTCTTTCGTGCCTGTCAAGCTCTGTAAAAAAATAATGAAAGATTCAACTACTGAATATGCTGATTATTACTGAGGAACAATTAACATATTCAGAAATAACAAGTAACACTTATAAAAACAACTATTCGTTCTCCTGTCAATGATCATCACAACAAGCCTTGTTTTGCCATTTTGTGTCACTGTTTACCCCAATTAATGAAGAGTGGACACAAACAAAATAAAGCTGGGGAATTTGGGTTGGATGCCTTTCCTAACGTCCTGCAATGGGTTCGAACCTACAAATGGTCACTTCCTAATTCACACATTCTTCTACTGAGATATTACAGCCCCCTAAATCAACCTTTATCTAAAAACTGCCTAATTAACTTTTTGGTCTCTCTGTATGATCTATATTTTAAGAATGTCTGCAATACAAAACTCCAAAAATGTGTAATTTAAGTTGATAATCAATTCATTTTTTACAACTTGAAAGGGTTCGTTGAGTTAGCAAGTGAACGTATTTCGGATACAACATGTGATCAAAGAAAGTTAACTGGGTGAATCAAAACTTCTATCTATATCTTCAATTACTTCTTTATAAGAAATTTCCATAGGAGTTTAAGCATGGATAATTTGTCTGTTTATATA
Source organism: Halocaridina rubra (assembly GCA_037179515.1). Classification (NCBI taxonomy): domain Eukaryota; kingdom Metazoa; phylum Arthropoda; class Malacostraca; order Decapoda; family Atyidae; genus Halocaridina; species Halocaridina rubra. Next base: position 51,717 of record JAXCGZ010013778.1, on the reverse strand, counting down.
TCCATGTATACAGTATACCTAATTTGTGTGACTATCTATCTACTTACCAGAAAACGGTGTCATGTATAGATAAAAGACAAAAAAACACTAGTGTAATAATAATCAATTCTCAAATTTCCAATAATACAGTACTGTATCTCGAGAGCTTATTACAGAAATACTGGCATTTCACTTACATATAGCATTCAATCAATGAAAGATATTAAAACAAACTAGAATAACACTGAACTTCCATACATAACATCACGACACAAGATAAATATTGATTTTCCTTCTGCTTTTCTCTTCTTTCAGCCTTTCTCATCAGCACTGACTGTATGCCTGCATGTCTGTCAGTTTACTAAAGCTATTATGTAAGATATAAGCTACAATATCAAACTCCTCCAGATGGAGGACAAAAATACATCCTCCATGTTCCCCTGCATGTTGTAAAAAGTCAACTACAGGGGAAGATGCAAGAGGATTGGAAATACTTTTCCTAGCATTTTCCTCCCAAATAAAGTCAAGTTCTTTGTTTTGATTCAACCATCCCAATTATAAGAGGGATTTAGACTTTTGTATATACAGTAAATGGATAGATAGATAGATAGATAGATAAATAGATAGATAGATAGATAGATAGATATGCAAATAAATAGATAAAATAAGCACATTCATTCTTTTCCTAAACTTATTATCTGATTGATAATTTTAATCATTTTCATGTAACTGCATAAATTATTTGTTAGTTTAGCATATTGTTGCCTGATTAATTATGTGGTTTATTATTTGATTATTTTAGTATTTTATCTGAAGAGGTTATTTTCAATTATTAAGATTCTCATTAGAATTTAATCATTTATATATTGCATATTAAATGAGCAAATAATAATGAATTCTAAACTAGGAACTAAACAATCTATTTGTCAAACAATCTACAACTTACTTCAAACTTTAAATACAAAGGAAAATTATAAATTAAATGATCCTTAGATTAAAAAAAAAATAATCCTTAATTTCAGAAAACACTTCCCCTCCACATTCTAATGACAAGAGCAAGATGTAGTTTGTTTACGGCTTTCTTAAGAAAAAAAAAAAAAAAAAAAAAGACATCATCCAAAACTGGCACTCACCGATACTCCAAGCTGGTCGAGAGATATCAATATTTTGGCTCCACACCCACGCAGCACATAATGCTTGAGGGCAACCGCGTCCACCCCGTCGTCCTGCCCAAGCGATATATGAGCTGATAATTGTCTGCTCCTTGGAGAACTGTGCGGCATGGAGCCAGTGGACTGGTGCCGAATTTTTTTGATAAGAGGAGGAACTGCATCTATGGGAACGCAATCGCTCTTGGACATTTCGACGTCGGAATTGTGGAACGAGACACCAGTCGGCTGTGGAGCCACACGTTCCAGGTTGCTCACGCAAATGTCATCTGCCAGTCTCTCATTATATGAATTCCTGTCATGTGTGTCTTTATCCTTGAGGCTGCCTTTTGAAGAGACCTCGGACGACAGATGCGCACTATCACAGTTATTTCCTATAATGTCGCACACAGGAGTATTTGCATGTAGGGAGTTGCCATTGGCCAAAGAGTGAGCGCGGTCGTCTTCCGACGAGAAGACGCTACTCTCAGGAATATTCCCATTCTGGTGGAAAATGTTAGATGTATTAGATGTAACACTGAGTAACCTCTTATTAATATTATTAGCATCGTCAGTGATACTATTTACAGGTATCATATCATGTAAGGAATTGGGAGCACTAAAGTTTGTATTTCTATTGACATCTGATGTAATGAGAACACTGTTATCGATTGTCTTAGCTGCCTCTAAATTTGGTGCACTGGCGTTAATTTTGTGAGACAAGTCCAAGTTTGGGCTATTACTATTTCTGTGAGCAAAATCCAAATCGGGAGCACTGCAGTTAATGCGCGTGAAGACACCAACTGTATCTGCAGAATTGGGGCTTTTTCTCTTAGGAATATTTGCCAGATTTGGCGTACTAATATTGATTTTATGAAGAAAGTCGGATTGAATTGCCCTTTCATTCTTTAATGAGCAGGGTACGCTGCGAGGACAGATATCGTGACTCTCGGCAGAATCTGAAGCATTACTGCTACTTTTACAAAGTCTCATCTCAGTGCCTCTGCCACTGCCTGACCGAATACTATGAACGACGACATTCCTAGCACTGCCCGAATCATAAGGAAAGACAGCTGAGTTTCTTCCTCTTGCGTTATTCAAAGAGAACTGAGCTTTAATACTCTCTAAACTCTGCAGTGAGAATTCCGCAAGTTCTCTGTTGAAATCTTCATAGCACTCTTGCAATTCGGCTTGCGATCTGGCATGACGATCAAGCTTTTCGACAGAAGCACTGGTTGTTTCTTTGAGGGACACAGTTCTTCTTGGAGTGTGACTGTATTTCCCTGTTATCCTGGGTCTACATCCTTTCCCCGTATCGCTCGTCTGAGACGCATCGCTGACAATAGATTCCACGGAACGCGAGGTAGCGCTAGACGAGACGTCACTCTCGTAACTAGCGGAGCCGAGACAAATGTGTTCAATGTCAGCCAAAAACTGAGAGCTCAGGAGATTTACCACACTTGCTACATCACTGATAAGTTGGAAAAGAATAAAAGTTATTTATAATACAAACAGTGACACTGAAAATAAAGAATATGAAAAATAATAATCATCCTTTTTTTATGTCGGCTACCCCCCAATTTAAGGGGGAAACAGCCAAGGTATATGTATGTATGTATAAATCATGAGGTAAACAGGAAGGTAGTTAAATAATATTAATAAATCGTTTTTACCTTTAAGAACCAATACTGTACTGTAATACTATTCTAAAATATGTTAATTCATCTACTTTTGACACCTTTAGGTTTTTCAACAACAAAAATTATTAATCACAACTTATTTGCTAAATCACCAATTTTTTGCAGATCAATAGTTTGCTGCAGAAATGCAGTAGAACTTGAATTGGGTACTGAAACAAACAAAAACCAAACAAACAAACACACACAAACACACACACATAGAAATATTTATGTAACCCATGTGAGGTCAAAGCTTGCATATGCAGCCCCCATTTGGAATCTACACGTGAAAAAGCACGCAGTTATGCCGGAAAAAGTTCAAAGACATGCCACGAAACTGGTGCCAGAAATACACAATCTCAGTTATGAGGAGAGGCTGAGAAAATTAGACTTACCATAACTCGAAGCTAGAAGAATTAGGGGGGATATGGCGATGGTTTTTAAATTCCTTCATAGTTATGACAGAGTGGATAAGGATAGATATTTTGAAATGGCTGGCAATAGAACTAGAGGTCATAGTTTGAAGCACAGGATATAAGGAAGTACTTTTTTAGTGTAAAATATGATAAGTATCACTAAGTAAAAAATGAAACCGACCAGGAGACAGGAAGTTACAAGCTTGGGGCTTTTTCCCGTAAGCACAATTAGGTAATTACACATACAAACACCTCTCTCTCTCTCCTCTCTCTCTCTCTCTCTCTCTCTCTCTCTCCCCATTATAATTCCAGAACACCTTACCTGAAATGTATAAGGTTTGATATTGGTGCCTCTTCTTTGGCCAGGGATAGAAGTAATTCCAAAAATTCATCCAAACGAGTTTGACGTTCCTGAAACAATTGTAAAGAAAAAAAAACAGGAATAAGTAACGTAATTCCTAAGATAAGTATTCTAAATATGTATCCAGACAATAAGATATTGTATCTAGAATAAAAGCAACTCAAACAAATTAACGTAAAAAAAATTTTTATACAACTCGCAGATTTACAGATATTGATTAAAAATTATAATAACAGAGAAATACAATAGGATACATGAGAGAAAAGAAACAATAAGATAGATTTTTCTTATTTAAGAGTGTGACACTGGGACAGGCAAGAAAATTGCCCTCACTGGGGACGGGCACCAAGAAACACTGAAACGAAGAAAAAGTAGAAGCTTAAGGACAAGGATATAAATAAGAGAATGATAAATAATATGAAAAGGACAGGCTGAAAGACTAGGCAAAGTAATGAGGACCTAGAGATATGGCAGGATTATACTTTGAGATGAAGATAGAGTCGCTTTTTGAAGGAAAATAGATCATAAGAATTTGGGAAGACAGAAATGGGAGGAGAGTTCCAGACTCTAGAGATGGAAGGGGAGAAGCAGTCACGGCAACGACCAATCAGCGAGTACTTTATTAACATAAAGAATACAATATGGTGAACAAAGACCAATCATTTTTGCTCTTAAATTAGATAAAGAGCACAGTCGATGCACAAATCAATGCTGAAATAATGAGAGGTCACAGGGTAAAGATATATATACTTGGGAACAGTAAAATTAGTTTTCTAGACTTTCAATGTGAAAGCCATGTGCTCTATTTCCCAATGATGTGGCTGACTGGTGAAGCAGATGGGTGTATTATAGTAACTCAAGAGATTGGACCTGGTTTGAGCAAATTAAAAATGGTGCTATATCCTCATTCGGATGGGGGTGGATATAGACGGGCTGGACCTGGGGAATCCAAAATCTGCCTCTCAAAAGGTGACTTAAAATTTATCATCAGAATATTCGTCTGACAGTAAGAGGATCCGAACTGGACCACACACCTGTCAAGGCAGTATCTAATCAGCTTTTACAACATGCAGTTGTTGTTGCTCTACTTTGTGTGTGCTATTTTATGTCGTTACTAACTCCTATCTGAATGGGGGGATATGAGAAGAAAGACAGGAGCTGGTAACTTAAAGCTGGATGCCCTTCCTTACATCTCAAAATGGGCTCAAACACAGACATATATATATATATATATATATATATATATATATATATATATATATATATATATATATATATATATATATATATATATATATATATATATATATATATATATATATATATATATATATATATATATATATATATATATATATATATATATATATATATATATATATATATATATATATATATATATATATATTTATATAATATTTTTTTTTTGCCAAAATATCTCCGCAATGCACTGAATTTGCGATAGGTGAACTGCGATATAGCGAGGGATTGCTGATATATATATATATATATATATATATATATATATATATATATATATATATATATATATATATATATATATATATATATATATATATATATATATATATATATATATATATATATATATATATATATATATATATATATATATATATATATATATATATATATATATATATATATATATATATATATATATATATATATATATATATATATATATATATATATATATATATATATATATATATATATATATATATATATATATATATATATATATATATATATATATATATATATATATATATATATATATATATATATATATATATATATATATATATATATATATATATATATATATATATATATATATATATATATATATATATATATATATATATATATATATATATATATATATATATATATATATATATATATATATATATATATATATATATACCGTATATTTCGGTGTATAAGTCGATGTTATAGCCCCCAAAAATCAGCCCAAAATTGAGGGTCGACTTATATAACAATCACAAAAAGCAAACCTTGAAATGTTGTGACATATTGGTGCAGGAAATCAGGCCTAACCTTAGGCTAATACCGACGACAGCCTCGGTGCGGTAACTATCGATGTAAATACATGTAGCTACTAATGTAAATACTTGTATTTTAATCAATTCACATTCTGATTCGACACTAATAATGTAATAGAGCTACCATTACCTTAAAATTCCACAAAATGCTATTAATCAAAGGAAAAAGACCATAACAATGTAAACATCATGCAGCCATTTGTAAAATTTCCGATCAGCTGATCGCTGACGAAACAAAACAATTTACGGTATAAGTGCGTTCACACCAACCCTTTTTTGACCACAGAAATGTTAAATAACAACATCTAGGATAACATCAGATCTTTATTTCTCACTAAAATAAATTACAATAAAAAGTATGCAATATGTTTTATTCATTTAAAAACCTTCAAAAGTGCTACAATCATCATCATCTGATGCAAAAAGTTCATCAAATAAATCATCATTTACAGTTTCATCGTAAGGGTCCCAGTCAGAATCTGGTAAGTCAACTTCGGCTTCGTCTTCATCTTCACTCTCATACAGCAGATCATCCTCGGTGCCATCCATTGCATTAGAGATACCGCATTTTTTGAATGACTTTACTATGCTTTCTGTTTTCACATTACCCCAAGACTTTATCAGAAACTCACACAAAACATCCAATGATGCAGCACACATAGCTCCACCTTTTGTGAATGACTTTTCTCCATGTAGCATCCAGTTGTTCCATTCCTCTCTCACATTATCTTTAAATGGTTTATTTAAACTTACGTCTAACGGTTGGAGTAAAGAGGTCAAACCACCAGGTATAACTGCTATATCAGTATTAGTTCGTGATAATCTGGCTTTAGAATTCTCTGTTATGTGACTGCGAAACATGTCCCAAACCAATAGACTTCGCTCCTTTCTTATTCCACCCGGACGTCTGTTCCAAACGTTTTCTATCCACAATTTTACGCCATTTTCATCCATCCAGCCTTTTTCATGAAAGTGAACAAATACTCCAGATGGAAAATTTATTTTAGGCTTAGTTTTTCGCTTAAAAATTATCATGGGCTTCAGTTTCGTTCCGTCAGCCATGCAAGATAAAACGACCGTAAACCTTGTCTTTTCATGACCTGTACCTCTAACGTGCACGGTTTTTGTGCCTTTTGTATCAACAGTTCTGTCATCCATCATATCAAAGTTTAATGGGGTCTCATCCATGTTTCCGATACATGACAGAAGATATTGATGTTTTTGCCTCATCCCAATAACAAATCGATGAAAACTGGTAACTTTATGTTCAAGGTCTCTTGGTAGCTTTTGAGCGATTTTCGTTTTTTGGCGTATCACAAGGTTCTTTCTATCCATGAAACGACTACACCACCCAACTGTTGCTTTAAAGTCCTTACTTTGGTCTTTGTTGGCTTTTGCCCATTTTAATGCATGTGATCTTATTTTATTTCGTGTTACTATGAATCCATCCTGTCTTAGTTCAAGTACCCACTTTGCAACATGATCCTCCAACTCTGGCCAAAGAACGTTTCCTCGTCTCATCGCGCATTTCTGTTTCGGCATGTTTCTCAACTTATCTTCATTCTTTCTCCAGTCTCTTACTAACTTCTCATCCACATCAAAAGTTCTCGCTGCAGCACAGTTGTTTGATGCCTTAGCAACTTCGATGACTTTTAGTTTAAAACTGGCTTCGTATTTTCTGCGTTTTGTTGGCGGCTCCATGGGTAGCTTAAGTGTAAAAAATATTTAAAGAATTTTCTCTGGTTAGTAGGAGAGTTAGGACCAGACTGAATTAGAGAGAAAACGAAGTGAAAGTATATGAGTATGCAAACTACCAACAGAAGCTGTTTGATGAGGTAGTACGGTAGTTGTCCTTAGAAGAGGAAGAAGAAGGCGGGGGCTGTTAGTTGCTATAATGAGCTTGTCAGCTGCTTGGAACGTTTCGAATAATTCACCATATGAACACGCTTTTGTTTACGTTACGATCGTGCGGAGAAATGAATCTATTTCGTCATTTTTATAGAGATTTATATTAATACTACCTTATATATTATTTCATATTGTAAGTAGAACAACGTTTGTGATAACATACCGGTAGTCTTTAATTAATGCCCGGTGTTTTATATATGGTAACTTTTACACTGCTGCTTAGGCTAGCCTATAACTTAGGCGAGTCTCGTATTTCAACTTTTACACTGCTGCTTAGGCTAGCCGATAATTTACGGTAGGCGAGTTCTGTATTTTAGAGGTCGACCTATACCTCAGATATTAGCAAAAATCATAACAAATTACTCTCATTTTTGGGTTGACTTATCTGTAGGCCGACTTATACACCGAAATATACGGTATATATATATATATATATATATATATATATATATATATATATATATATATATATATATATATATATATATATATATATATATATATATATATATATATATATATATATATATATATATTATATATATATATATATATATATTTTTTTTTTTTTTTTTTTTTTTTTTTTTTTTATGAGTGACACCAAGACAGGCAAAACTCTGCCCTCATCAATAAAGGCCCGGGCATGAGAAAACATGAAGATGAAGAAAAGGAAAAAGGTTATGGACAAGGCAGAGATGAATTAATGATACACAAAGGAATTTAACAGACTGAAAAAATTGTCAAAATACTGAGGACCCAGAGATATGGAAGATTAGGCCCTGAGATGATGATAGATTCACGTTTTGAAGGAAGATAAGTTATAAGAATTTGGAAAGACAGAAGGAGGAAGAGAGTTATAGAGTCTGGAGGTAGATGGGAAGAAGCAGTCACTGCACAGACCGATCCGCGAGATACAAATCTCCACACAGTGCCTGGGACACAAGGCCGCTTGGCGAGTGTTACGCGGCCTCGGCAATGTTGGAGGGATGCAACTCACCAACTCATCAGAGCAGCGATGGAAGCAGTTGCGATAGAAAAGAGAAAGGGATGATACCTTACGGTCAAGAGAAAGAGAGTCCAGATTATAAGTAAGATTCAATCCTATCAAGGAGATAAGTATAAGAAGAAACACCCCACATGTGTAAGCAGTGTTCTAAGCAGGGATGGATAAGACCTGTATAGAGTTTAAGTAACTGTAAAGAGGAAAAGTAGTGACGAAAAAGAAACAGAACTCCCAATATTTTGGATGAAGATTTAGAAATTTGGATTAAGTAATTCCTCCAAGACAAGTTAGAGGTTGCCTGTATATGGATTCCTAATATGTTGATAGAATTAAGAGGGTAAATTTCGTTAGTTTTGAAGACAATAGGGCTATCAGGAGGAGAAGAAGATAAAGAGATAGCCACAAACTGTCTTGGAGGCATTAAACTTAACTAAATTTTAAGTGCCCCACTCAGATACCCTCTGCAAATTGGAGATGAGAGTAGATGAAAGAGTGATACTAGACTGATTACGAGTAGCAGATAAAGGTTGTGAAGATAAAGCAGATTAAAAATAAAGGGTAGAATCGTCGGCAGAGGCCTGAAGAAGATAGGAAGATGGGGATTGTAGATCATTGATGAAGAAAAGGAAC
>JAXCGZ010013778.1:25000-37500 GCA_037179515.1 Halocaridina rubra | reverse complement strand
GATTGAATAAGGGAGGCAAAAAAAAAAAAATAAAATAAAATAAAATAATATAAAAACTATTTAAAGGTAAAGTAGTGGTAAAATGTGCTTAAAGAATCTAAGAGGAGATAATAGAGTAAGCAGATATTAGAGCAAAGGCTTAGAAAAGGTTAAAAAAAATGGAAATATAGAACTCGAGAGGATATACAGAAGAAAAATCAAGGTAGTGAGCAGAGTTCCTAAGGAACACCACTGCCGATCCCAGGCTTTCCCGCAGAGCTCTCGGGAAGTGTATGTTGCGTTGGTGGCAAATGTTATTGTGCACAGTGCATTTTCTGGGTTGCTCTCAATGTCTCCAAGCTATACAGAGTCTTTGAGAAATGACCATCGGAGAGTCATGTGAAAAAAGTTGTGCTTGGTTCAGGAAGGAGAACATGCATGATCATGGAGAATGGGAGAGCCATCTGCTACAGTAACTGAGGAGTTCCCTGGGGGCAAAGATGTATCAAAGCTCTTAAGATATATGTATACAGAAAAAAAAAAAATCCTGGCTAAGAGATCAAAATTACCTTGGGTGTGAGGCAGATGAAAGCAGATACTCTTGCATGAAAACTAAAATGGAGGGAAGATTATAAATAAAAAATAAAAAGTTAAGTCAAGCTTATTTAAAGGTAAAGCAGGAGAAAAATTTGTGATAAATAAATAGTCTAGAATGAAGCCTCACACTGTAAAATAGAGATAGATGAAGAAGGAAGTACTTTAGAGGCAATTAGAGAGATATAAATAAAATTAAATAATTTCTGGATGACCGAAGATAAAGGTGTCTTATATATATAAGTTCTGTTATAAGAACATATACTAATTACACAAAAATTGATAACGATTTACAACACTCAAAAGATACAAAGCGATATATCGCAAAAGCCGAGAAGTGACAAATCTGATAATCGAGGATTTGATCCTGCTCCTAGGGGTTTGCAAGGGCATCCACCCCCCCTAATCCTCCAGTTCCAACTTGTCTGGTCAAAGCAAAAACCCCTCCTAATTCTCCAGTTCCAACTTGTCTGGTCAAAGCAAAGTACTGTAATATTCTTCTATTTCATATAAGTTAAAGCTATGAAGCAACAGGTATAAAACACAATACAATAAATAATGAATGAGAGTTTTTCACTAGACAAATAATCTATAAGCAAACAAATATAAAGAATAGATAGTTTTACCTTATCATCCATCATCTGAAGATTGTCTTTGTCCATTGCAGCCCTTAATATATCATATTACCTTTTCCTACCCCAATACAATAGACTATATATATAATATATATATATATATATATATATAATATATATATATATATATATATATATATATATATATATATATATATATATATATAATATATATATATAATATATATATATATTATATATTATATATATATTATATATATTATATATTATATATATATATATATATATATATATAATATTATATATATATATATATATATATATATATATATATATATTATATATATATATATATATATATATATATATATTATACGCCCCCTGAGGGAGGGGGGTAAGAATACTTCCTCCGTGTTCCCCTGTGTGTCGTGAAAGTCGACTAAATGGGGAGGAGCGTGGGGACTGGGAATCCCCTCCTTTGTATTTACTTCCCACAAAAAGTCAAAGTATTGTCTTCGATTAAACTAATGTTTCTAATGATACTCATCAGCTAATCAATATTTATAACATATTCCAAAAGAAAGCTGTTTTTCATCCTCGATTAATAGTTGTGTTAACGCACATATACACAATGGCAGCAAACCCCCTCATAAAGAGGGTAGCTGAGTCTAAGTACATGCATTCAATGTATTTCCTCGTTATTGTGTCACATCCCACAAAGCCGCTCATGCAGATTTATGACCTGACCAAACATGACGTTTTGCACACACCAGAAGGTGAATATAAAACTGGACTCAATTATCCATAAATTTATGTGCTATGAAAATAAAAAACATTTCAATGCTGCAGAACCTCAGTGGTAGAGGAGAAGCTGAAAGAAGTACACATCCACCAACATGACCATCACCATAACAATCCAGTTTTAAGTCACAAACTCCCTTCCCTACTAAAAGCTCAGACGGCACCTTCTTTTGAAGGACTTTGGTTTTGGCAAGTGCATCTGTTACCCCGAGCAAATCCCCTTTCTGACCTCAGACTGTGGGGGGTCTCGAAGTGAAGACGTGACGAATCATAGTCCCACACGTTACAAACCTTGCCACGGCGGACGAACGAGTTTTACCATAATAATACAGATTTAATCATAACTTGATATTACATCCAACTAAATACAGGCAGGAGGCTGGAAAAGAAAAGAAAAAAAAAGCAGCAGCTGTGCTGACTTACAGCCTACCCAAAATCTCAATAATTCTGTCATATGTTCTTCGGCAAGTAATAAAAATTGCACCGAGGATGTAAAGACCAGCCCGTCATTCTTTACCCCATTTGCACAGCTATTACAGCACTACCTGAGTGGCATTCTCTTTCCCAATCACAAGACTAAAAAAATATAAAGATATGAGATAAAATATGGATACAAATTTTATTGAGGAAAATTCAGTACGACTTAAGCGACACACAAAGAATATAATTATAGCCACATATTTCTCCCTATACCCGGAACAAACAAATATAATAATACAATATATCATATGCGCATAGATTTCAGTAGGGAAAATTCAGAAAGAATAACCACAACAATTACAGTGAAATCCACCCACCCACCAAAGACCAGAGTCTTAATCCAGCAGCGAAGCAAGGAATCAGGTGTGAGTGGCGAGCTTGTCATGCCAGTGCCTGACTGCCATAAAAGACATAAACCTTCTGCTAGTCATGAGATGTGACAATGGACGAGGACAAAAGGTCTTATAATCTCATTACCATCTCAGAGGAATCACACACATCCACCACCGAGACAAGTTTTGCCAGTCATCTCTGGCTGATTGCAACACAACATCTCATCTCATTTGATCTGTGTGTGTGTAGCGTGTGTGTGTGACTTACCTAATTGTACTTACCTAATTGTGTTTACGGGAAAGAGCCCATAGCTCGTGTCTTCCCGTCTCCTGATCGGTTCCATTTTATACTTAGTGATACTTATCATACCTGTCCTTAAAACTATGGATTGAGATAGCATTAACTACCTCCTCGCTTAGCCAATTCCAATTATCAACTACTCTTACACTGAAAAAGTATTTCCTTACATCCTGCAAAGAACTTTTCTTACGAAGCTTCAAACTATGACCTCTAGTTCTAGAGCCTGCCATATCAAAATATCCATCCCTATCCACTCTATCATAACCATGAAGGAATTTAAAGACTGTCACCATATCCCCCCTCAATCTTCTAGCTTCGAGTGATGGTAAGTCTAATTCCCTCAGCCTCTCATCATAACTGATATTGCGTATTTCTGGCACCAGTTTCGTGGCATGTCTCTGAACTTTTTCAAGCTTAGCTATGTGCTTTTTCAAGTGTGGATTCCAAAAGGGGGCTGCATATTCGAGTTTTGGCCTCACATAGGTTACATAAATATTTCTGAACATTTCCTTGTCCATGTGCCTGAAGGCTACCCTTACATTTGATAAGAATGCATATGCTGCCCTTACTATGCCATTTATATGTATTTCTGGAGACAAATCTGCCAGTATGTTTACTCCTAGATCTCTCTCATTTTCTGTCTCTTGAAGCGTGTGTGTGTGATTACCTAATTGATTACCTAATTGTGTTTACGGGAAAGAGCCCAAAGCTCGTATCTTCCCGTCTCCTCATCGGTTCCATTTTATACTTAGTGATACTTATCATACCTGTCCTTAAAACTATGGATTGAGATAGCATTAACTACCTCCTCGCTTAGCCAATTCCAATTATCAACTACTCTTACACTGAAAAAGTATTTCCTTACATCCTGCAAAGAACTTTTCTTACGAAGCTTCAAACTATGACCTCTAGTTCTAGAGCCTGCCATATCAAAATATCCATCCCTATCCACTCTATCATAACCATGAAGGAATTTAAAGACTGTCACCATATCCCCCCTCAATCTTCTAGCTTCGAGTGATGGTAAGTCTAATTCCCTCAGCCTCTCATCATAACTGATATTGCGTATTTCTGGCACCAGTTTCGTGGCATGTCTCTGAACTTTTTCAAGCTTAGCTATGTGCTTTTTCAAGTGTGGATTCCAAAAGGGGGCTGCATATTCGAGTTTTGGCCTCACATAGGTTACATAAATATTTCTGAACATTTCCTTGTCCATGTGCCTGAAGGCTACCCTTACATTTGATAAGAATGCATATGCTGCCCTTACTATGCCATTTATATGTATTTCTGGAGACAAATCTGCCAGTATGTTTACTCCTAGATCTCTCTCATTTTCTGTCTCTTTAAGCGTGTGTGTGTGATTACCTAATTGATTACCTAATTGTGTTTACGGGAAAGAGCCCAAAGCTCGTATCTTCCCGTCTCCTCATCGGTTCCATTTTATACTTAGTGATACTTATCGTACCTGTCCTTAAAACTATGGATTGAGATAGCATTAACTACCTCCTCGCTTAGCGAATTCCAATTATCAACTAATCTTACACTGAAAAAGTATTTCCTTACATCCTGCAAAGAAGTTTTCTTACAAAGCTTCAAACTATGACCTCTAGTTCTAGAGCCAGCCATATCAAAATATCGATCCCTATCCACTCTATCATAACCATGAAGGAATTTAAAGACTGTCACCATATCCCCCCTCACTCTTCTAGCACGTGCGTGCGTGCATGCGTGTGTGTAATTACCTAATTGTGCTTGCGGGAATGAGCCCTATGCTTGTAACTCGTAATCTCTCGGTCAGTTCCATTCTTATACTCAAGTGATAATTATCAACTTTGTCCTTATAACTATAAATGCTGTGTTTGCATGTGCAAGAGTGGTGCATATAATTTTCATGTTTGCTGAGCTTACTAAACTGTTATCAAATAGCATAATATTAACACTTAAGAGAAACAGACATGCATTGCTGGTTAAAACTTCTAAACGCTGAAACTTAATCTCAAGCGACCACTGTGCATACATATACGTAATAGCTATACCCCATTGTCCACCATTTTATGAATAACATTTAGTCCCCATCCTAATGGGGGTGGACGAAGTCATGCTGGACATGGAGATAAAGGCTGGATACCCTGCCTAATCCCCCTGCTATACGTTGACACATAAACCTTAAATCAATATTTGCAAAAATTTTATAATGCTCTCTTCAATGAGAAACAACAATCACTCCAAATATACTGTTGAGTCTAATGGTAAACTTTAAATGAATTACAGTTTATTGCTGCTAAACAGAGCAAACAAGAGTGACAATTTGTGAGATATTGGTATTTTGTCACTTGGTGCACAGCTAAGCAAATATTACAAACCAAGCAAAAAAAAAATATGGTCGGTAACTAGGCAGAAAGTGCAGTGTAACTGGCCACTGCAAATATATATCAATATCCCTTTACAAGAAAATGACACAGTCAGTGCATTAAGGTTTAACAGATGCTATCATCTTAGCATTCCCGCTTCCTTTAAGGTATATTGTGGCTTTTATTGCCTTTTGACCTAAATCAATATAAGGTCTGTGATAGCATACACCAATACCAAAAAGCTATCAACTGAGCACTAAAAAGTAGCAAATATGTCATCCCTCTTTTTAATAGAGACAGAATTCTAAGTATGTATTCCCTACAGGCAAAAGGGAGCAACTGTAAGGAGGTATTCCTTGTCTATACCTATATACAAGAGTCATAATCCTCCATATAAGGAGGTATGGCTAAGTCAAAAAAAAACTTAACTCGTTTGGGGAATACATACAAAAGAGGGGATTCCCAGTCTCCTCACTCAGCCTGATTTAGTCGAACCTTGCAAAAAATAGGAGAGTACAGAGGAGGTATTCTTGCCCCCTATAAGGGGCATCTTGCAGATTAAAAAAAATTAATTCCATGCTCGTACTCTGTAGTTAATGAATATGATACCCTGAGATTCAAATGGCTGCCTTTGCATGGTTTGTAGCATGCTCAACTTGATTCATCATGTTGTCGGTTCAATACTCGCCACGGTCTGAGGCTAGAAAGGCCATTGACTTAGGGTAACAGTCGCACTGCCAAAACAAAAGTTCTTCGAGAGAAGGCACAATCCTAGCCCTTAATAGAAATGGGAGTCCGTGACATAAAACCAGATCACGCCTCAGTTTCAACCCTATCAAGAAGATGAGTACAAGCAGAAGAATCCCAGCTGTGAGAGCAGTATTCCAAGTGGGAATAGATGAGGCCTTCATAGACCTTCACCTAACCTAACATAACCTACAGCGACAGACTTTTTTGGAAAAATAAACGACTCAATAAGAGGGATGAGAAGCTCATTAAATGTCACAGAACACAAATAACTGATTACTGGAGGTCTGGCAATCCCTCCATCCATGATTATTTATGTTTGTGAACAAATGAGAGGAGGTATATGCATTACTATCCGAGCTTCTGTTATTAAGGCTGCATCAACCCTGACAGCTTCAGTGGGCTTTGGTGTCTTTAAAAAAAATACATATAATAATAATAATAATAATACTATGACTCTTGTATTGTGAACTGAATATGATGTTTAAAAAAAAAAAAGTACTGTACTGATTTTAATATTGTGACTTCTAAGATATCACAGCAAAATGGCGTTGCTTCCATGAATATTTTAAATAACAATATGCATATTTTTTTTTTTACTGCTGTATGCATAATAATTAGTCCCCATTCAGGACGTGGCCAGAGACAGGTTGGGGTACAGGGATCAAGGCTGGAGGCCTATCCTATTGCTCTGAGGGGGGGATCAAACCCACATTAGACAGGCTTGTCAGTGCCCAACTTGGGCACTCTACCAAAGAGCCGCTGCAGCCCCCACAATATAAAAGTGGGCATCAACAGATAAAAATCTCCATGAAAAATACTAAAATATTAGAGAAAAATAGTAGACAAAAACCAATGCAAATGTACTCTACTGGTTTGTGTCACAATTGGTCCTCACTGGAATGGGAGTGAACACAGACATGTTGGAGCTGGGGGACTAAGGCTGGATGCCTTTCCTAACACCCTGCACACTATAGTACCAAAATATTGCTGTTGTTGTTCCGGTTTTACGTCACGGACTCCCTTTTCAACCAAGGGCTAGGACGGTTGCCTTCTTGCGAAGGACTTGTTTTGGCAGATGTAATCCTTACCCTGAGTGCATGCCCTTGCTAACCTCAGAACGTGAAGGGGCGCGAACCCTCGACCTGACGCCTCAGAGTTGCGGACGCTACCGCTTGAGCCACGGTGACTACATGCTGTAGTACCAAAATGAAACTGATAATTTGCTTTTCATAGGAATTATTAAATATAGCAGTACTATAATTTTTAACGCAGTACAATTATTAGCATGGTGCCAATACTACTGGTTCGATAACTGATTTCTTCCAAATTAAAACAAGTACCGCTAATAACTACTTACAATGCAGTAGTTACTGTAAATTGCCATCATTAATTACAATTTACAATGCCCTACTTCCTACACAATACTCCCATTAAATATAATTTACAATGCAGTACTGTATTTACTGTAAATAATGATTATTATTTACCATTTTAAATATGGTAATTGCTTTAAATTACTATCATTCACCACAATTTACAATACATATTAACAGTACACTATCATCATTAACTAAAATGTACAATATGAAATTTATTGTATATTACCACAGTATAATTATTGTATTAAATTTGGTGATTACAATAAATAATTACCATTCATTACAAATTTGCGGCAATATTTTCTGTAAATTACTATCATTAATTACAATGTATAATGCAGTATTTACTGTAATTTACCATCATTAACAACAATATGCAATACAGTGTTCACTGCAATGTGCCACAATTAATTACGATTTAAAATATGGTAATTACTACATCACAAATTAATAATATTCATTATAATTTACAATAAAATATTTACCGTAACTTATTATGATCAGTTTCAACTTACAATATAATAGTTACTATAAATTCTTATCATTAATTACAATGAATACAAATCAGTATTTATTGTATATAGCTATAAAATAAAGTACATTAATTAAAATACAGTATTTATTGTATAATGCGATCATTGGTTACAATGTACAATACAGTACCGTATTACTATAAATTACTATTAATAATACAGTACAGGGGTCCTTGACTTTCGTCTAAGAGTTCCATTCCTGAAAAGTGATGTAACCCGAATTTCAGTGTAAGTTGGAACACACCTAAACAAGCACCTATGGTAATGCAGGAGTAAAGTTTCTCCTTTTTCATGCATTTCACTATCTCTAATTTCACTTCTATGGTGATGGCTTTCCATTCCTTCAAAGCACTACCTTCAGAAGAATTTGCTTTATGCTTGGGAGAGATAATACGGGACAAAATTTATCTAAAAGAAGCAAAATAATTTATGGGAGGTGCGTTGTAACCACGAAACATTGTAACTCGAGGACCCTCTGTATTTACAAAAGCTAAGAGGTGTAGTGAGGTATGTGTGGATCATGGTGAATGCATGCTTCTTGGCTCAGTCATCCCCCTTACAAGGAGGAATGAGGCTATGTATATGTATGTATGTGTGATTAGTATTTACAAAAATTCTCTTTGATAAAAGGCAAAACTCAAAATCAGTCACTCTTTGGGGGCTAATACTATTATCAGTAACAATTAATACAAAAAATGAGTAAAAAAAAATTATATTGTATACTGTATAAGTAAACGAAAAATTTCTTGTCCAAATACTGTTTAAAATATTCTTTTCAAATGCAAAAATTTTTCAGTCTATATAGCTCACAGAATTTGGGGAAGCCGCAATAGCTCAATAGTAGAGTGCGCAAGTTGGAGCAACTAACACGGGTCTGATCTCACTACAGGGATTTGGGAAGGGCATCAAGCCTTCATCCCCCAGATCCAACATGTTCCCCTCCCATTCAAAAGGGGATTACTATGACACATAAAACAGTGCTGAAGGGGGCCGCATTAACTCATTGGTAGACAGTATGAGTATGTTAGCAACTTTTGTGGGTTCACACCCACCGGAAGGCAGTAGGAAGGGCATCCAGGTTTAATACTCCATCTCCAACATCATACTGTGTTCACCCCCATTCAAATGGGGGCTTAATGTGACAAATAAAATAATATCTGATAGCATTTAGAATAGCAATATACTCCAACATGTTTTTTGGAGAATGCTTCAAATTTTAATTGCCACAGCAATATGTTTTGAAATGTTTATTTGGCATAACAATATGCTTCAAAATGTTTACAAGCCATAACAACAGGCTTAAAAATGTTAATTTGCCAACCCAATATGCTTCAAAATACTTATTTGCCACAGTAATATGCTTAAATATGCTTATTTGCTAGAGCAATATGCTTCAAAATGTATATTTCCCACAGCAATATGCTTCAAAATGTTTATCTGCCACAGTAATATGCTTCAAAATGTTTATCTGCCATAGCAATATGCTTCAAAATGTTTATCTGCCATAGCAATATACTTCAAAATGTGTATCTGCCATAGCAATAAGCTTCAAAATGTGTATCTGTAATAACGATATGCTTCAAAATGAGAATTTGCCAAAAATAAATGCTTCAAAATGTTTGTCATAGAAATGAGCATTGAAGTGCACTTGTCACAGCAATAATCAATGAAAGGCTTATATGTTACAGGAATCTGGCTCAAAATGTTTATTTACCACAGCAATACCCTTAAAAAATGTTTATTTGCCATAGCAATATACTTCAAAAAAATTTTATTTGCCATAGCAATATACTTCAAAAAGCTCAAGATAAACTCTCTGCTATTAAAAAACCCAAACCACAGGCAAGCCAAGAGTGACAGCTTATGAAACAAACACACAACTAATTGTAAACATTGCAATTTTCCAGGAACGAGAAACCTTTTACGACGTCGAAGCATTCCTTGAAACGCATTAAACATGCCACAATGGAAAATAATAATACAAAAAGAACTTCATAAATACCTTTGTAGTTGAGAATAAAATGGTGTCAGATCACTAAATGAACATTACTCGTAATAAAAAAACACATGACAATGCCTTTGCAATCTAAAACAGAGAACAATATCGCTGTATGGCTATAACTGCACGTAAGAGACACTTCTGCTCTCAAGGTGAAGAAGATACTAAGGTGGTGCGGATAAAGTAAGTGAAGGAGGAGGAGGAGGAGGAGGAGGAGGAGGAGGAGGAGGAGGAGGAGGAGGAGGTATAAGGCTACTGAAGACAGAGAAGTAGATGGTAGAGGGAGCAAAAGGAGGGGGGGGAGACATGAAGCCTTTTACCTGTACAGTATATACTATCTCTTTCTCTTTCTCTCTCTCTCTCAACCTATCTTAGCTCCCAACTCCCTCCCTCCTCTTTTCCTTCCTAGTCGCCCAATCTTGTAACATGAACCCTTTTTGCGTAACCTAACCCTAACACGCGCATGCCACATAGTTAAAACCACATCTCACAAGGTATTCCAACTGGTTAATTCAGATGTCTGACCTCACCTTTTTTTTTCTTTGGAAGTTCATACTTGGTCTTCATAAATAAATAGCTTGGACACGGGGAACAACAGCAATGCTCATTCTTATCAAGAAATACAATTCTGCAGAAATAAATAAGTGATATTGAAGAAAATAGCGGTAAAAATGCTTACATTAATTAATTGACATGGTTATCGAGGATGTTCAAGAAATTATTGGGATACCTGCCTCCTCCTAGCTTTTGACAACTCAGCAGACATAGTGAGTACACTAAGGATAATGGCAGGTGATAGATAAAATACATCCACCTTGAAAAAAAGATAATAAGCATACCTGTTGCTCCGTTATTCTGCAACAGGTAGAAAAATTTACAAGAACTACTAATACATATTAAATTAAAAGTAACATCCTCATTAAACTGATACAATACGAGAGAAATATTACCATTTTTTAGTCACTTAAGCCCATTAAGAAGATTATAAATTTATTTTCATAGGCTTTGCCAATATCCAACCAACGATGGTATAGTGTTACTTCTTTTAGAGTATCAGTAAATTTGATTACAGGAAGTAAATAAGAGGAAATTGCCATAATACATGGTAGCTGTAATTGCTGTATCTTAAATTTCTGAGAAAACAACATAAAAGGATAATTATATACAAATATCAAATACACCGTGATTGCCTTAAAACTTGCATATTTACTTCTATACAGAAGTCCAAATTCTAGTCTCCCTTTCATTATCTTGTATAAGGACAATGTGAGAGTGGTGAGGTGTGCAGCAAGACTGATGGATGGGTTCAAAGTGAGGGTTGGATTGCATCAAGGATTGAGCCTGAGCCCTTTCTTATTTGCAATATTGATGGAATGTTTTAAAGACAAAATCAGACAGAAGTTGCTGTAGACTTAAGAAGTTTACAAGTGACTTTGTGATATGCGGAGAGTAAGGAACAGGTTGAGGCAAGCCTGAAACAGCAGAGGCATGAACTGGGGAGAAGGGGAATGAAAGTCAGCAGAAGCATGACAAGAGTACATAAGCGTGAATGAGAGGGAGGGCGGTGGAGTGGTGAGGTTGCAAGGCATGGAGGTGTTGAAGGCAAATGAGTATATGAAGTCAACTGTTCAAAGTAATGGAGAGTGTAAGAGAGAGCTAAAGAAGAGAGTGCAAACTGTATGGAGTGGGTGGAGAAGAGTGACAGGCATGATATGTGACGAAAGGGTACATGGTACAAGGACCAGAGCTATGTTTTATGGCTTAGAGACAGTTCCACTGAATAAAAAGACAGAAGGTAGAGCTGCAGGTGGCAGAGTTGTAGACGCTGTTGTTCTCATTATTTGCGACAAGGATGGACAGGATAAAAAATGAGTGGGCTACATTAGAAGGGAAGTGCAGGAAGGATGGTTTGGGACCATGGTGAGAGAGGTGAGACTGAGATGGGTTGAGCAAGTGCTGAGGGGTATGTTGGGAGAGAGAATGTGAGGATGGAGGTGTCAGTTTATAGATGTGGTGTGGAAGGACACAGGGGTGTGTAGCGTGATGGTGAAGGATGCAGGAAATAGGGTTATACGGAGACGACTGAGCTGATCTAGTGACCCTTGACAGGAGAAACCAAAAGTATACCTGTATAACATTCATAGTCACTCAAAATAACTACCTTTCACTCACAGTATTCCACTGATAACATTAACATTAGATTTTATTTTATTTTTGCTATGCTTGCTTGTGCTATGGTGGGCTTTTGGAAAAAAGGAACAACTCTCTCTTGTAACTGAGAAGAGCTACAATTATTCAGTGAATTGCAACCCAACCAAAAACTTCAACACTATAATAAAGAATACCCTATGCTCACACTACTGTTAGTCTGACGTTGCATTAGCTGCTTCTCTTTCTTTATGACA
>JAXCGZ010013778.1:10000-15000 GCA_037179515.1 Halocaridina rubra | reverse complement strand
ATCTCAACCCTATGACCTTATGATGGACAGAGAGGACTACAGAGCTGGAGTCTATAATTCCTACACAGTTTTAGAACCTTCTTTTGGGTTAATAAAGGATTTACTCTTGAAGGTAAAGAGTCTCAGAGTCTATAAAGTCTTATAAAGTATTGGAAACTTCTTTTAGGTTCCTAGAAGAATTGCTCTTGAATATAAAGATTTTTAGAATTTATATACAGTATTGGAAACTTCTTTTGTGTTACTGAAGGACTTAATCTTAACGGCAAAAATACTTTGAATTTATAAAATGCATTTAATTCATATGGAATGTGAACTGGCAGTATTCAGATAGAACACCATTCCTTGGAAAAGGAGTGAAGATTCATAAGAAAGTTGGCATAAAAGTTGAGAGACTCACCTTACATCATTCCTAATCCATGCAATAAAGATGGCATCAACTAGGCTCTGGAATGATAACAGTAACACCAAAACTTCCATAAAATGGCATCAACTGAGCTGTTGTATTCTATAAGTAACACTGAGAGTGTTAGGAGAAAGGGATAATCTGAGCTTTAGTATTCTATGCAACACAAAAAAACTCTGGTATTCTAGGATTAATACAAACGATTCTGCTATTCTATAAATAACACAAATACCTCTAGTATTCTATGAGCAACACAAACAACTCTATTCTAGGAGAAACAAAAAAAAATCTGGTATTCTCTGAACAACACAACCAACTCTGTGAGTAACACAAACAAACTAAGTAAACTATGTTGATTTTGCCCATCCTGAACTCATAATAACAGCTTCTGTCTTTTCTAATTCTTATGATCTATCATCCTTCAAAAAGCATATCTATCGTCATCTTAGGGCCTAGTTCTTCATATCTCTGGGTCTTCTGTACTTTGACTGCGTTTTCTGTCTGTCGTTTTCCTTTGTGTGACATTACCTCATCTCTGCCTTATCCTTGACTTTTTTCTTTTCCTTCGTCTTAGTATCTTCTCGTGCTCAGGCCTTTATTGATGAGGGCAGTTTTTGCCTGTCCCGGTGTCAAAATCATGAAAAAAATTATATATTTTGCAACTGGTGCAAAGTGAAACGTACAGTATATTAAACTCAAAAACAGAAGCTTGAGGACTAGAACAGCTAATTATATATATTTTTTTCTTTTTAACACCGTATGTGTATTTTTCCTAAATTTGAACACTCAGTTTTTCCTTCTATGACCTTGGGTGAAAGTTTATTATACTAGGTAATTTGCAGCTTGCGATATTTGTTTTTATTTATCTTGTAAACATTAGTCAAGCCTAGTGTAATCAAACATTCACTCCCAGTGTCCATTGGTAAATATAAATCCTCTTGAAGCCAATAATCCTTTTAAGTCTTAAATTACTTTTTATTATATATTAACAGGGCATCAACTAGCTGTTGCGATACTACAGCTGTAGGTCCCTTAATCTTAAACAGGACTGTTCTGGAGAGCTCGATGTTAAAGTCTTCCTTTAGCTACGAATCTTTTTCTATGCCTACATCTACACAGAATTTTCTTGAACATTCGTTACACATCTCTTATTATCCCTTCACATCTGACAAGGCACAACACTCCTCATCTCTGCTTCTCTTTGCTTTATGTTTCTTCATTCCCAGGTCCAATGAGGGCAATTTTCTTCGCCCGTCCTGATGTCACACGTATAGAAAAAAATTTACCTAACTTATGACCAGGTAAAGTTGTTCCTGCAACCATTACCTGATCCAGGCAATCTATATATTCTAAACCTGAATATTGGCTACTTTTTTTTAATCATTTTACAAATGAGCTTCTTTTACAGTGCTACAATTTCAAAGTCTAATCACATGCAGGAACTGTGTCAGCAATGGTTACATATACCCAAGTATTGGCTTGCAGAATTCAGATAACAAATGATACCACTGGGCCTATGTCTTGCCTTCTTTACATGCAGCTCTGGAGTTGAACTTGGTACAGTATTTCTGCTGTGTGAACCAGGAACTAATGCACTGAGCTGAAAGGATCTTTTAATTTATATTCAGTTGCAGGGAAAACATGTGCTCAATTTTCATTAGAATATTTATGTCTTCTTCCAGGTACTGGGAAACATCCAGGACGGTTTTTTCGTAGAAGCTGGTGCCATTGATGGTGAGTTTCTTTCAAACACTTTAGCCCTGGAAAGAACCCTTGGCTGGAATGGACTACTCATTGAGGCTGATGGAGACACTTTCCAGAAACTCCAAAATCGTCATCGAAAAGCCTGGGCCAGTCACTGTTGTTTAGCCACACATTCATATCCTCACCAGGAGGTATTCGTTAAATACATTGCCAATAGTGACAGTCACTTTGCTAAAAATATGTTTGAGAGAGGTCATGGCGTTCTCAAATCAGTCGAAAGCAAATCTCCCATGAGGATCACTGGATCTTACCCAGATCAGTCGGTTCCATCTTATGAAGTGGTGCAGTGCCTTCCTCTGGCCTCTCTCTTGTTGGCACTTAATGTCACTCGTGTCCATTTCGTCTCTCTCGACGTTGAAGGAGCCGAAGAGGCAATATTAAACTCCTTTCCTTGGGGTTCGATCACCGTAGATGTTTGGTTGGTTGAATATATAACAACCAATATTGCAACAAAAACCTATCATAAACCAAAAGACCAAACCAAACACCAACACTCATTCTCCACAAATGAAAATATGAAATGGAGAAGTAACCAAAATATATATAAATACAAAAAGCCAAAAAATGAGACTCAAGATAAACAGTTCCAAAGCAAGGAGCAAACTCACACAGACCAAGATTTTGTAAACAGTTTCGTCAATAGAGGTTATTATCATTATCCATTAGATCTGGAAAGATTTAAAAGCAATTATCTCTTTATAAGTATTAATTCTAATATATACAAAACACTTAAGCTAGAAAAACAGATTTAATGCAGATTTAAAGCAATTCTCCTCTCTGCATTAAATCAGATTTAAAACAGATTTAATTTAACTCTCCTGTCTGCATTAAAGCAGATTTAATGCTGATTCAATGTAACTCTTCTATCTGAATTAAAGCAGATTTGATGCAGGTTTAATTTAACTCTCCCGTCTGCATTAATCAGATTTAATACAGATTTAATGTAACTCTCCTATCTGCATTAAAGCAGATTTAATGCTGATTCAATGTAACTCTCTTATCTGAATTAAAGCAGATTTAATGCAGATTTAATAATACTCTGTAATTTCCACGAAAACAGATTTAATTCAGGTTCAATGTACCTCTCCTATTGCTGATGAAATGACAGTATTGTAACGTTGTTGAATTTAAGCTAATATTGTGCTTTTACTAATGAACAATAAAAAATAAAAAAAACTGGCCAGAAACATCGACCCCACATAAAAGTAGGAAAAGATGTAGACGAAGAAGAATTGTGCTTTTGCTAATAGATATGGATGCATATATTTTATAGGCAACTTTACCTAACCTAACCCATCTGGTGTAATACCCTATATATACGAAAACAAAAATTCTTAAAGCATTGGTAAATCTTTATTTTAGCACCTCCCATGAATGAAATGGAAACACAAAGCATTGAAAAAAAATAAAAAAATAATATATATATATATATATATATATATATATATATATATATATATATATATATATATATATATATATATATATATATATATATATATATATATATATATATATATATATATATATATATATATATATATATATATATATATATATAAAGACTGAAACAGAAAGACTAATTGAAATTATCAACTCATTTCTTAAATGGGATTGAACTAACCTAACCTGATAATGATGATCGGGTTTTACGTCACGGACTCCCTTTATATAGTAGGGGCTAGAAGGGGTCACCTTTTCACAGGATTTTGGTTTTATCAGAGTGTAACCATTACCTCGCGTGAATGCCCATTATAATCTCAGACCGAAGTGGGTCTCGAACCAACGACCTGACATATCAGTGTTTTGCGCGCCAACCTAATGTACAGATTTCTTCTTTAAGTATAACGTCCATATACCCCCTTGAAAGGAGGGTGGCTGAGTCAAAGACAATACTCTGACCTTTATGTGGGAATTAAATACAGAGGAGGGGATTCCCAGCCCCCTCGCTCCGCCCCATTTAGTCGACTTTTAAGACACGTAGGGGAACACGGTGGTAGTATTCTTACCCCCCTCCCCCGGAGGGTTAAGATTCTTCGTTACTGAGTAAAAAAAACTTACACATCACACCAGCTCACAAAAAACTTGGGTGGCTGCGGGTAGAGAACAAGGTCGCCTATGCTATTTATGTTTTTGTATACAAAATTTTTAACCATCATTATCCTAGCTGGCTATTTGATTTAGAAATAGTTAGGGATATAAGGGGAACCAACACAAGACAGAGTAGTGAACTCTTTATTCAGAGAACAAACACAGATGCAAGTTCAAAGATGATCATTATTAAAGGGCCAACACTCTGGAACAATATTCCAGAGTATCTTAAAAATACATCCTCCTACTACAGCTTTCAAAGGCAAACTATATAGTTTTCTTTTGGACAAATAGTTGCTGCTCACACATTAACTAAACTTAATGATTTAATGAAATTTCCCTTAACACTAACCTCTCTATATGTAAACTGATATCGACTTCTCTGTTCTCTAAGTTAATAACTAATTATTCTCATTGAAAGGAACACAAATATGGTGATGATGCCGATAATAACGATCCTGTATCAAGTGTTATTATTACTACTTTATTATTAACATTATTTTTAACATTTTTATTACAGTCTTATAATTTTCCAGGAAAGCTATATTTAATTTAACTGTATGTATTACCCTCTTACTTATTAGTTCAATTACATGTCTACTTATAAGTTACTCTTAATTTTGTAAAAGAATAGCCGTTGTAAAAAAAATGGAAATAAATATTTATTTGTTTGTTTGTACACGCGAATGTGATTTTTTTTATTATTTTTTTTTTCTATTTTTCGTACTTTTCAAGTTTCAAA
>JAXCGZ010013778.1:0-5000 GCA_037179515.1 Halocaridina rubra | reverse complement strand
ATTTAAAGTAATTTTCCTTAACACTAACCACTCTGTATGAAAACTGATATGGCCTTCCTTGTTCTCTAAGTTAAGAACTAATTATTCTCATTGTAAGGAATACATATATGGTGGTGATGCCGATAATAACGATCCTGTATCGAGTGTTATTATTACTACTTTATTATTAACATTATTATTAACATTTTTATTACAGTATTATTATTTTCTAGGAAAGCTATATTTATTTTAATCTCATATATTACCCTTTTACTTATTAGTTCAATTACATGTCTACTTATAAGTTAGTCTTAATTTTGTAAACGAATAAATAGCCATTGTACAAAAATGGATTTAAATCTTTGTTTATGTGTTTGTTACTATTGCACTGCTACTACTACTATTGCACTGCTGCTACTACTACTACTACTACTCCCAATACTGCTACTACTACAACTGCACTGTACTACTACTACTACTACCAATACTGCTACTATTACTGCTGCACTGCTTCTACACTAGTAATGATAAAAATAATTTGCCGAAATCTCCCTTTGCAATGCTTATCTAAGTCCTTATTTATATCAACAAAACAAAGATAATATATAGTTTTTTTTTTTTATGCTGCATCCTCTCCTAAGAAACCAACGGAAAATTATATTGATTTTTTTCCCTAAGTAAAATGGACATCCTATTTATATCAACAAAACAGAAATAATATTTAGCTCTTTTTTTTTTCAATACTACATCCTCTCCTAATAAACCAACGGAAAATGATACTGATTTTTTCCCCTAAAATAAAATGTACATCCTATATATATCAAGAAAACAAAGATAATATTAAGCACCTTTTTTTAACACTACATCCTTTTAAAGTAACAAGCAATAATTTTCTTAATCCTTTTTTTTTCATTATTATTATATTTAAGAAAATAAATCCTGAAGACACATTCCCAAAAGTTCAAAAGTGATCCGCCATCTTCAGGTTTCAACCATTCAAGAGCTTGAGCTAACGAAGGCCATGCCACCAGCACAAGTACAATCACATAAAGAAGCCTGAAAGATGGTGAAGCAACCTTTGAATAGTGGAACTTATTTAAGTGTAGTAAAATCACTTACCTTGTATGGTCATACTGGGCTGGTTCCTATTTGGGTTTGTTTGCTGCCATCCTTTCCTCATGAAATGCGTCGAGAGCTTTCATGGTCAAGTCGTCTGCACTCAGCACCCAACGTCGCTTTCCAGTGAAGTTGCAAATGCACCTTCTGTCGCCATATCCTGGTATCCAAGTGGAGACTCTGAAGCGACGTTTTATATATTTCATGAGTCGCTGCTGGTCTCTGCTTAAGACTTGTCTCTCTACCGTCAGATAGAACTGGTATACATCATCCTCTAACTGTAACAATCCCTTCGGCAAGTCATTTGAGCTTGGCTGCCACTTTTTCCCTTTCTCCTGCACCGTCTCCTTATCAGTGACAGTTGCAGTGCTCTTCAATCCTTCATCCTCAGTCCGAGCTCCGGCTTCATCCGTATCGTTGCCATTCATGCACAGCTCCTCCTCATATTCAACCTCTTCTGCCCAGGTTAAAAACTTTGGTCTAGAGGTTTCTAACGGTTCTTTTCCTTCTTTGTCACGATCGGCTCTTTTAGTCTTTGTTTCTAAGACTGCTTCTATTCCAGTTTCATGCTGCTTTCCAGTGACAGCTTCAGGGTTCTTCAATTCTTTATCTTCAATCCGAGGTCCTACTTCATTGGAGCTTGTCTGGGACTTTCCCCCTTCTTCTAGCACTGTCTCTTTTTCCGTGACAGTTGCAGGGCTCTCCAATTCCATATCTTCAATCCGAGGCCCTACATCATTGGAGCTTGTCTGGGACTTTCCCCCTTCTTCTAGCACTGTCTCTTTTTCAGTGACAGCTGCAGGGCTCTCCAATTCCATGTCTTCAATCCGAGGTCCTACATCATTGGAGCTTGTCTGGGACTTTCCCCCTTCTTCTAGCACTGTCTCTTTTTCAGTGACAGCTGCAGGGCTCTCCAATTCCATATCTTCAATCCGAGGTCCTACTTCATTGGAGCTTGTCTGGGACTTTCCCTCTTCCCCTTGCACTGTGTCTTTTTCCGTGACAGCTGCAGGGCTCTCCAATTCTATGTCATCAATCCGAGGTCCTGCTTCATTGGAGCTTGTCTGGGACTTTCCCCCTTCTTCTAGCACTGTCTCTTTTTCAGTGACAGCTGCAGGGCTCTCCAATTCTATGTCATCAACCCGAGGTCCTACTTCATTGGAGCTTGTCTGGGACTTTCCCCCTTCCTCTTGCAGTGTGTCTTTTTCCGTGATAGTTTCAGGGCTCTCCAATTCCATATCTTCAATCCGAGGTCCTACTTCATTGGAGCTTGTCTGGGATTTCCCCCCTTCCTCTTGCATTATGTCCTTTTCGGTGACAGTTGCAGGGCTCTCCAATTCTGTATCTTCAAGCCGAGGTTCAACTTCATTGGAGCTTGTCTGGGACTTTACCCCTTCCTCTTCTAGCATTGTCTCATTTTCAGTGACGGTTGTAGGGCTCTCCAATTCTGTATCTATGATCTGAGGACCTTCTTCTAAGGGCACTTCACTCTCACCTAGAGTTGAACTTGCATTATCAAGATCACTTCCTTGATCCTTGTTGACGGAGTTCTTTTCCTCGCCGGATGCAAGACTCTTCCTTTGCTTTCCGGTGTCTTTACTATGACCTGCATTCCAGCACGTGAAGACAGACTCCAGGAAGATGCATAGCAGAGTGAGCGATGTTGTAAAGATCAGTCTCCAGTGGCTGTAACCGAAGTTATCTTCTGGAATCGTGATCTTGCGTCCCCAGAAAGAGCCCTTGAAGCTCAAGCTCTGCTTCCGGAAATCTGAGAACTGTTCTTGGGCCTTCAGAAGGGCGTCCTTTTCCTCGAGGAATCTTGAGAGTGGTGGCAGATATACCTTGTAGTGTAGGGCTTGATGATTCTTTATATTGGGAATAGATGGCAAGTAATGCCCTACCCATGGGTGGATACTTCGTAGTATTGCAACTCGGGTATGTTTGTGATATTCCTCGAGTGCGACTTCAACGAAGTTATAAATCTTCTGTCGCTGAGCTACCATGGCCTTGTTCTCCAAGTGAAGCCCTACGAGGATTCCAACGAAGAGGCAGCTGGCGTAGAAGATATCCAGCAAAAATAGCTGAATGTCGCTAGTTATATTGAATATCAGCTACTTTCGGGAAGATAATAGCGAATATCTCTTTAATGTTAGCGATATCCAGCTATTTTTGCTGGATATCGACCTCTAGGAGTGGCTACACTGCCCACAGAAACTATATAAGCTATTTTTGCTGGATATCTTCTACGCCAGCTGCCTCTTCGTTGGAATCCTCGTAGGGCTTCACTTGGAGAACAAGGCCATGGTAGCTCAGCGACAGAAGATTTATAACTTCGTTGAAGTCGCACTCGAGGAATATCACAAACATACCCGAGTTGCAATACTACGAAGTATCCACCCATGGGTAGGGCATTACTTGCCATCTATTCCCAATATAAAGAATCATCAAGCCCTACACTACAAGGTATATCTGCCACCACTCTCAAGATTCCTCGAGGAAAAGGACGCCCTTCTGAAGGCCCAAGAACAGTTCTCAGATTTCCGGAAGCAGAGCTTGAGCTTCAAGGGCTCTTTCTGGGGACGCAAGATCACGATTCCAGAAGATAACTTCGGTTACAGCCACTGGAGACTGATCTTTACAACATCGCTCACTCTGCTATGCATCTTCCTGGAGTCTGTCTTCACGTGCTGGAATGCAGGTCATAGTAAAGACACCGGAAAGCAAAGGAAGAGTCTTGCATCCGGCGAGGAAAAGAACTCCGTCAACAAGGATCAAGGAAGTGATCTTGATAATGCAAGTTCAACTCTAGGTGAGAGTGAAGTGCCCTTAGAAGAAGGTCCTCAGATCATAGATACAGAATTGGAGAGCCCTACAACCGTCACTGAAAATGAGACAATGCTAGAAGAGGAAGGGGTAAAGTCCCAGACAAGCTCCAATGAAGTTGAACCTCGGCTTGAAGATACAGAATTGGAGAGCCCTGCAACTGTCACCGAAAAGGACATAATGCAAGAGGAAGGGGGGAAATCCCAGACAAGCTCCAATGAAGTAGGACCTCGGATTGAAGATATGGAATTGGAGAGCCCTGAAACTATCACGGAAAAAGACACACTGCAAGAGGAAGGGGGAAAGTCCCAGACAAGCTCCAATGAAGTAGGACCTCGGGTTGATGACATAGAATTGGAGAGCCCTGCAGCTGTCACTGAAAAAGAGACAGTGCTAGAAGAAGGGGGAAAGTCCCAGACAAGCTCCAATGAAGCAGGACCTCGGATTGATGACATAGAATTGGAGAGCCCTGCAGCTGTCACGGAAAAAGACACAGTGCAAGGGGAAGAGGGAAAGTCCCAGACAAGCTCCAATGAAGTAGGACCTCGGATTGAAGATATGGAATTGGAGAGCCCTGCAGCTGTCACTGAAAAAGAGACAGTGCTAGAAGAAGGGGGAAAGTCCCAGACAAGCTCCAATGATGTAGGACCTCGGATTGAAGACATGGAATTGGAGAGCCCTGCAGCTGTCACTGAAAAAGAGACAGTGCTAGAAGAAGGGGGAAAGTCCCAGACAAGCTCCAATGATGTAGGGCCTCGGATTGAAGATATGGAATTGGAGAGCCCTGCAACTGTCACGGAAAAAGAGACAGTGCTAGAAGAAGGGGGAAAGTCCCAGACAAGCTCCAATGAAGTAGGACCTCGGATTGAAGATAAAGAATTGAAGAACCCTGAAGCTGTCACTGGAAAGCAGCATGAAACTGGAATAGAAGCAGTCTTAGAAACAAAGACTAAAAGAGCCGATCGTGACAAAGAAGGAAAAGAACCGTTAGAAACCTCTAGACCAAAGTTTTTAACCTGGGCAGAAGAGGTTGAATATGAGGAGGAGCTGTGCATGAATGGCAACGATACGGATGAAGCCGG
>JAXCGZ010013777.1:47500-52500 GCA_037179515.1 Halocaridina rubra | reverse complement strand
ATATATATATATATATATATATATATATATATATATATATATATATATATATATATATATATATATATATATATATATATATATATATATATATATATATATATATATATATATATATATATATATATATATATATATATATATATATATATATATATATATATATATATATATATATATATATATATATATATATATATATATATATATATATATATATATATATATATATATATATATATATATATATATATATATATATATATATATATATATATATATATATGTATATATATATATATAATATATATATATATATATATATATATATATATATATATATATATATATATATATATATATATATATATATATATATATATATATATATATATATATATATGTATATATATAGTATATATATGTATATATATATATATATATATATATATATAAATATATATATATATATATATATATATATATATATATATATATATATATATATATATATATATATATATATATATATATATATATGTATATATATGTATATATATATATATATATATATATATATATATATATATATATATATACTATATATATATATATATATATATATATATATATATATATATATATATATATATATATATATATATATATATACATATATATATATATATATATATATATATATATATATATATATATATATATATATATATATATATATATATATATATATATATATATATGACAGCAGGATATTCGATTAGTAAAAGAGACTGTGTATAGAATGAGCATTGCTATGAAATACATGTATAGAACTCTGTTCTTACTTTTGAATGCCAGTCTCAGTTGTATATATATTGCTATTCCTGATTTAGTATTTTTATTTAATTTTTTATTATTCTTATTTTGATCATGATTATTAGTAATGTTATTATTATGTTGACTGTTATTGTTGCTATCTCTCAATGGCCTTTTGCTAATTATTATTTTCGCAGTGCAATCAGCAGTAACCTGATGGTTTGTATTTTTTATCTGAATTCATGCTTGATATTATTGTAGTCACTGCTAATAAGAGTATTTCTTTAGTGGCTTTTCTCAGCATTTAATGATTGTTCTTCTTGATATCTATAGTAGAGTAATGTTATGTATCAGTTTCTTAGCTAAGTCCTAAGTATCTTGTAATAATAATCTAATGGTGTAGACACATACCTTCCATTACCACCCTATTTCCAGGCAGCCCCGACCTGCAAGTTCTAAAGGTCTTTAGATTTTGTTTTATCTCAAACAAGACCTGTTGCCCATTGAATAGAGATTGCAAGCACTTGCAGTTTCAGGGAGGCAAATTATGGCCTCTGATTACCAACATATGGCCATTGTTTGTACCCCGAAGTCATAGGGAGCCTTTCTTACAACTGTATTAGTGACATAGGTTCAAATTTTCGTCCTGAGAATCTGTTTCATATGTGCGTGTGTTTTGCAGTACAGAAGAGAAAGCCGCTGTGACGTTGCAGGTATCCAAAAAGGGGTTGTTATAGTCAAGACTCACCTCAGGAGTAGGATAAAGCCAGGCTGGAGGGGTTCAGTAGATGCATCGATCGCCCTCCGTTTTGTCTTGCCAGTCTTCAGAGAGGAAGAGAATTTGTGCTAGTGTACGAACCTGGGCCTGCAATGAAGAGTACGGCGGGGGAGCGAAAAGCATGAGGAAGTTGCCGTTGTATAACGCCTAGCAAGAATTTCATGAGCAAGGGAGAGGAAACAGAAGTCTTTTAAAATACCTTAATAACGCCTTAGAAGCCACGTAAACGAGTTGATGAGATCCAAAGAAAGAGAAGATCCCCAAAGTCCTCGACAGCATCTGGAGGACACGAAGGAAGAAACGTTCCTCCAAGAACAGCAGAATTAACTTTAAGGCCTAATTTTAAGACAAATCAATGCCCCATATGGTAATTACCATTTATGTTATTGACTATCGCATTTTAAAT
The DNA here is from genome assembly GCA_037179515.1 of Halocaridina rubra. Taxonomy (NCBI): domain Eukaryota; kingdom Metazoa; phylum Arthropoda; class Malacostraca; order Decapoda; family Atyidae; genus Halocaridina; species Halocaridina rubra. The sequence goes on along the minus strand of JAXCGZ010013777.1, from coordinate 50,500 downwards.
GTTCATACATGCTAATACTCTACATATTGTTTGCTAATGTTCTACATGATTCATATTTTTACTGTATCTAACCAAATTTTGTAAATCTTTTGAAAAAGGAGAGAAATAGATAAAGTAACGTTATGATCTAAACTGGCTTCTGATCTTAATTAATGTTTGATAATGATTAGTTATATACTGTAATCATAATGCTTAAGTTTATTTTTATTTTTTTTAAGTATAGGAAGATGCTAGTATTAAAGATTTCCCACAAGGAAATAGACGCCCTGCATGCTCTAGATAGTCCAGACAAGTTCGTCTGTAAGATTACTATTAAGCTATAAGAATAATGCTATGTTCCTGTAATCTGTTTAAAAGTTCATAGAAATAGGAATTCTTAGATAATAGCTTAAATAATTCGGCCCCGTTTTAATTGTAAACTAATGTCAGTTAGGATATATCAAAGAGCTCTCAAAAGATAACCCATGCTGCTGCTGAAATAAAAGATATTTCAGTTTGGTTGGGAGGGATGCCGCATGACTGAAGTCTTACTGAAGTCACATGAAAGCCTGCTGGAGCCAGGATCTGAAACACATAATAAATCTTGAGGCGTAACGGTTGAGGGCACAGATGTTTTAATACATGCCCTCACTTTTATTGGGTTTTGGGTCCAGACAATGCTTCCCCTTGCAGCCACCAAGGTTTATGGCTAGACACATGGAACTAATTTCCGGCACCCTGCACCCCAAGAGGCCTAAAATATAAGGGAACCTCGGTCCTCGAAAACACAACAAAAGGTTGCAAACATATTACCTATATGTATGTACATGCCCTGGAGAGAGAGAGGCCCTAATAGCTGCTGGCGATTTAGAACTTCTTCTGTTCAATAGGCCTGCTGAAATAGGCCCTCCTCCAAGAGGAGGGACTCCTCTTTGAACCTGAAGTCTATTGGCAGAACTGGATTACACGACACGCCCTGCCAGTGGGGGTATTTCAAGAATCCCCGAGGCAGACAGAGCTCAGTCAGTCAGAATTTTCCCAGGGGCACGAATAGATCATAGATTTTGAGAGTCATGGGGTGGGGGGCATTGAGGCGTCGAATATGTTGTACTCTAAAATAAATCTAAGTTAAAGGAACCACCGCTTGTCCATTCTTACCTTGCACCCTTCTGGTATTAATAGTAATGTAATGATTTAAGTCCTTACGACATATATATATATATATATATATATATATATATATATATATATATATATATATATATATATATATATATATATATATATATATATATATATATATATATATATATATATATATATATATATATATATATATATATATATATATATATATATATATATATATATATATATATATATATATATATATATATATATATATATATATATATATATATATATATATATATATATATATATATATATATATATATATATATATATATATATATATATATATATATATATATATATATATATATATATAGAGAGAGAGAGAGAGAGAGAGAGAGAGAGAGAGAGAGAGAGAGAGAGAGAGAGAGAGAGAGAGAGAGAGAGAGAGAGAGAGAGAGAGAGAGAGAGAGAGAAAGAGTCGCGTGTAAAAGTTTAAGTCCACAATGGGAAAGAATATATTTTTGTTTAAAAAATCTTTTTTATTTTACTATTGGCGCTAGTAATATTGGTCCTTTATGAGAGGACTTAGTGGATATCTTAGGTAGTGTTTTGGCAATAAAATAAAGTAAGCAAAATTGTCACTGAGTGATGTTCAGCCATCGCAAATAGTAATTTTGCACAAATAAATCATATCGGATATGAAAATATAGTGAGACTGGGGGGTACGTGTGCAACAAGTTTGAATATCGTACAGGGAGAGATGTTGTCGACCACGAAAAACTAGCAAGAAAATACGGTCTTCACGTCTTTTAAAAGGAACAGAAATTCACGGCACTATTATCAGTAAGCGACTGATAACAGCTATTGGTCTGGAAACATATATACAAGCAAAATATCTTCGCTGGAAGAAACACATGTTGATCACACTACTAGTAGCAGATGACCGACAACACATTTTGAGCTGTGAACATACATACAAGCAAATAATCATCTTTGGAAAGAACACATATTGATGACACTACAGATTTTGGTCTGTAGACATATATATATATATATATATATATATATATATATATATATATATATATATATATATATATATATATATATATATATATATATATATATATATATATATATATATATATATATATATATATAACCCAGCCACTGAGGGGGGCAAGCCAACTTCAACTTGGTGCCGGTCCCAAGCCCGGGTAGATGGGGAGGGTTGGCGGCAGGAAGGGCATCCGACCATAAAAATTTTGCCAAGACCAAAATATGGCTAGTACAGATAACTGGCCAGAAACATCGACCCCACATAAAGGTGGGAAAAGATGTAGACGAAGAAGACACACACACACACACACATATATATATATATATATATATATATATATATATATATATATATATATATATATATATATATATATATATATATATATATATATATATATATATATATATATATATATATATATATATATATATATATATATATATATATATATATATATATATATATATATATATATATATATATATATATATATAAGCAAAAAATTCGCGTTGAATGGGACATATGTTCATCATAGCACCATTTGTGGGATACTAATAACAGATTTTGGTCTGCAAAAATATAAACAAGCGAAAACCTCGTTTAACTGTGGCTATGAAGACAAAGTGTATAGTACTTGACAAAAATGCACACTGGGTGAGAATCAAAGGGATTTTTTTTTTTCCAATGAATGAACATAAGCAATTTAGAACACGAAACCGTCTAGTCACAGAAGACCTTTCAAGGCATGTTTTGAAGAACGCATACATTAGTACATAAACGAATTTTACATTTTCATTAATAAAAATACAAATACCGAAATA
>JAXCGZ010013777.1:0-42500 GCA_037179515.1 Halocaridina rubra | reverse complement strand
ATATATATATATATATATATATATATATATATATATATATATATATATATATATATATATATACACACACACACGCACACAAACACATATACAAACACACATGCAGGCGAGAGAAAACATACTTGCAAAGAAGAAACGTGTGGACCTGTCGTAAGGCAATTAAAGATGCCTATAGCTTCACAAGGCATATTAAAGATGTCTAAAAGTGCCGGATGGCAGTGACGCACTCGAAAGCCACCAACCGCCACGAGAATAACAAAGCCTAGTCAGTCAGAGACAGGGTCTTGTCAGGAGCAGACATAACATCCACAGCTTAGCTAGCCTACTCCTTGTGGGCAGGAATCTGGAACCAATAGTGACAGGAACTGTAGTAATGGGAGCTCTGAGCAATAAGTGTAAACTAGAAATAAATTCATATAAAGAAGCTGCTCACATGATTATCACCAACCACGCTACCAAAAGAAACAACACCACAATTATTGGTGTAAAATAGTGGGATGAAAATCCCACCCTGTTGATAACCCTCGTGTGACAACCAGTGGGATTACAACACGACATTGGTGACCAGCTCGGGATCAATCCACGCAGATACTTCAACGAAGAGAAAGAAGAAATGAAAATACAGAAGAAAAAATATATAGCATCTATGGAAGATATGTTTGAGTGATGAAGAAACTTCTATATGTTTTCAAGCAGCGAGAGAGCGACGCTGAGAATGTCAGAGCTCCCCCTTCACCTACAGTATCATATTACCAGATCCAGTCACTCTCCCCCACCCCCGTATTGGCAAGGCCCCCAGCAATAAAAGTACAACGAGCGCCTTCATGGACATCACCATCACAGTAAGCCGATGTGTGACCGGGGCTTTGAGAGAAAAAAACCCTTACAAGAAGTATATGTTGCTGGATCCAACCAAGAAGATGGCGATTCATCGAATTTACAAGAGAGATGGAGAATTTGGTAGAAACCTCCTGCACCCAGAAGAAAGAAGAACCCCCTCCTCCATTGCCTGCGGCTGTTGATGTTCTTCAAGCAGTTCTCTCAAAATAGATAAGTACTTGTGATCTGTATCCAGTGAGTAATGGGACGAATTAATAATAGAAATTGAGGTCGGCGTATGACGCCATTCTACTTTGTAGAGATGCTTTGACTCAGCCAACCCACCTATGAAGGGTGTGGCTCCTAGTAAGTTAATAAAAGTAGAATTTCTGTACCCATTACTAACATGGGTAATTTGCACTAATACCTATAAGCAGTAATAACCTTTTGTTATTATTTGAATAATATAATGAGAAGTTGCATTTGAAGGGTGTTCAATATACTGGTATTAATGTCTAAGTTGATATTAAGAAGGCAAATATATGGATTTTAATTGAGAAAATCTAATGTACATGTAAAATCATTTTTATATTAATTTCTTAAAGTGTAAGAAATCAAGTGAGAATATCCTTGCACCTGTTTTCAAGGTCCCTTTCTTTTCTTTATTTTTTTGCAGTGTAATATTTTGGCAAAATTTTTTTTTACAGAGATGACAGATCGTTCTTCTAATGTTGTTATAATGAAGAAATTGATATTACAATACGTGTGTAGCATGTCTTTTTGAATAATAAGAAACTTTTGTAATATTATTTAGATATGAGTTTTTAATTTTGTTCTATGCAGGTGAAAACAAGAGTAAATCGAGTGAATTTGTGCTGTGCTGGGGTAGGGGAGGGTTTTATGTAACCCTAATGTAGCATAGAGGGGAGAAAGAATGGGGTCTAATAGCCGTGCGGAATGCGCCTCGAGAGACCACCAACAAGCTCATGCCCTCAGTGTTGGAGGAAAGAAAGTTATTGTGTACCCATAACGCACCCTCTTGGGAGTAGATGAGGACCTAGGACTGGTGACGCAGTCATGTGACCACCCGGCCCAACTGAGACTTCACCCACCGACTCCTTCAGAGTGGTGGGGAGGGGAAGCCACGCGTGGTACATAGAGAAGTGAAAAAGGGAAATATACAGAGAGAAAGGGGATGAGTGTCTTGAAAGTGTCGATTGCGGGAGAGAATGGGTATGCCTGACCGGGGATATAATGGGGGGGGGTTGTTCTCATGGGTGAAATCGTGGGAAAGATCATTGGGGAAGCATGATGGGGAAGAGTTTGCAAGGATCGTTCCCCTGCTCCACCGGATCTTTGTGCAGGCCATATCAGTGTATTCTTATGGGAGGTGATGCAACTGTTGCGATATCTATTGAGGGATATTTTTGAGAAAGAGATTCTCCACCTGCCCAGATATGGTCGAGCTGCAAGTTTTATTGTTTTTTTTTTCGGCCCCTACTCGCCAATGAGATTATTATTAGATTTCCGAGAATTCAAAGATAGATATTAAGTGGTAAAGGACGTGAATCTCTGAATAACTCTTAATTTTTTTGCTAGCTGCAGTATATACATTATTTGTCAGAAGGGATAAGTTAGATAGATAAAATAAAACTTTGAAAGTTTTAGCCATGATAATGTTTGTCACAATTATTTCAGCTTGGTCATGAAGAAGGGAGTGTAATTTCACAAGAAATGACAACAAGAATGTCAAACAGCCGTTTTCTGCATTTGAAGGAGACGAAGTTGATCCAGAAACCAAAGAGACAGGGGAAGAAAAGCTCCTACTCACAAAACTCGACGCAAAAGCTAGCCAATTGAAGGCCAAAAGATAGATATGGACAATATATTTGGCTAGGAAATGGAAAGAGAGTAATAAAAGAAGTTAGTTAAGTACCCACCCGATTGTAAGTATGAAAAGGAGAAAAATGCATAACTTCCCCCTGTCTCTTGAGGTAGTTCTGTTGAATGGTCACTCGAAAAAAATTCTAATTTGAGATAGTAGAAGTATATACATATATATTATTATTTCATGTGCAACTCCTTAAGAGATTATGAAACTTAAGCAAAATGCATTCTTTAATGTTGCAAATGAAATGTTTTTTATTTTATTGCTGCATACACAGAGACAAACTTTTCATATTTTTTCAGATATCCGTATTTGATATATAGTTTTTACTTTGTGTTGAAACATCTTTAATATCTTTATCCCTTGATATTTTATAATTAAAGAGTTTTGACAAAGCTTATCTAGAGATAATTATTGTTAATTACTATCATTGTCATGAAATTTATAATAACAATTTAGCTAATTAATATAATTGTAATTTTGTTGATAGTAGTAGATATATTACCACATATGATTGTAATATTTTGCTTTGATTTCATCAGGGGTATGTTGACTTATAGAGAGTGTGTGCTTCAACTCAACCCTCTGATTTATAGAAAGAGAAAAGATTGTCATAATAGACAAGGATGTGTATGCTCATTTCAGTAAAGTAATTTGCAATGTTAAACAGAAAAAAATGAATTTATGCTTCGATGTTCCTGCAGTTGTACACTAAGTTATTCTGTTTTTATTCTTCTTTAGATGTTAGAAAATGTTTGCAATTTCGCTCTGTCCACTTGTATAGTTTGGACAGGAAGTCAAGTCATAATAAAAGGCTCTATAAGCGAAAATTATACGTTTCTTTGGAAGCAAATTTGCTAGATGATGAATGTGCCTAAGTTTTATTTCAGTTGATAAGTTTTTCATGCTGATATTGCATAAATACTGATAAGGCATTAGTTTTTCTACCACATATTGTAACTGCTTTAGAAAATAGACAGAGCTCCCAGTGACAATGGGCAACCAGAAAGTTGATGACTATGCTCCTATATATATACATATATATATATATATATATATATATATATATATAATATATATATATATATATATATATATATATATATATATATATATATATATATAATATATATATATATATATATATATATATATATATATATATATATATATATACATATTATGACTGCAGGAATTTGAATAGCCAAAGGAGACAGTGTTAGTATGAGTGTAAGACTCTGTTCTTACTTCGAAATGCCAGTCTCAATTGCATATATACTGCTATTCCTGAGTTAGTACTGTTATTATTATATTGGCTGTTATTGTTGCTTTCAATCCATGGCCTTTTGCATAATTGTTATTTTAGTAAATGCTATCAGCAGTAACCAAATGATTTGTATATTTTATCTTGAATTCATGCTTGATGTTACTGTAGTCACTGCTAATAAGAGTATTTCTTTAGTGGCTGTTCTCAGCATTTAATGACTGTGCTTTTTGATATGTATAGTAGAATAATGTTATGTATCAGTTACTCACCTAAGTCCTAAGTATCTTGGAATAATAATCTAATGGTGTAGACACATACTTTCCATTACCACCCTATTTCCAGGCAGCCCCGACCTGCAATTTTTAAATTTTATTTTCACAGACCAGTCCCTTTTACCCATGGGAGAGATTGCAAGAGCCTGCAGATGCAGGGAGGCGAAGTATACCCTCTGGATGCAGACAAAAGGCCTTTGTTTTTGTGCAGAGGTCATATGTATTCTTTCTGCATTTGTATTAGCAACATTAGGCTCTTATTTCCGGCCTTAGAATCTACTTCAGGCTATGTTCTTATTTTTCAGCTTTGGAAGGAAGATGAGCCTCATTTGTGGAGGGGAGTGAGACGTGGTCATAGTATTGGACCACCTCAAAAGTCGCATGAAAGCGGGTGGGAGGGGTGCCGGTTGATGCATCTACACCCTCCCTTAGTCAGGCCAGTCTCCAGATAAGAAGAGGATTCGTGGTACGTGTTACAACCCGGACCTACGTCAAAGTTGTCAGGCGAAGTCCAGGGAAATTAGAAGTGAGATTGCAAGTCCTAGCAATGATGATCCACTGAGGGGCTGGGGAAATGAAAATCCCCCAAAAAATGAAAAATGAAAAATGGGAAAGAAAGAATCCCCATACATATCTTAACTTTAGTGAAAAGAGAAAGAAAGGGTTTGGAAAATCCCTTATTAGTTAAATCACAAAGTACGTTCCCCCACGTATTAGAACTGATAAAAAATGGGAAAGAAAATGTCTCCACCGTCTTTGACCACGATTTGCAAAGACAAAATCTTTTTTTTTCTAGTTTTAAGATAATTTTAAATGAAAAAAACTCAGAGTCTCCATTAGATGTAATTTTATTAAAATAAATGTCATCTATAAATTGTGCATTCTGAACTAATTTTTTTTCCCTTCTTTAACATGTGTTAGATTGTATAATTTGCAAAAATCATGATAAGTTGTTTTCTGCTTAAATAATATCATTATTTGAGTCATGATTTAATCTTTGCAGAACATAGCCAACAGCAGTTTATATTATGTTCACTGAGTTCTCCTATCAGTTTGTCCTTGAATAGTAATTACATATTGTAATTGTGAATGTTTTTAACTTTTCACACCATGACGAATGATTGTTGTAAAAGTACTTGTATACATCATTTCCAAATGTATTGTGTACTGTTTGATTAATGAAATAGCTTAATTATATTTGTTCTTAAGTAATTTTGCGAATGCTTACTAGCTATATATTGCTACTGATAATACTTAAGTCTCATTTTCTGATTTTAATTGCAATGCTTATTACAAAGAACATATTTTTCTATGTCAGATTTGTAAATAGTAATTTTGATATTACTGTAATCTGTTTAGAAAATTGTACGAGCTTGTAACAGTTTCATAAGTTAGTTTTCTAGATAGTTCTGCCCCGTTTTTGTAAAGTAATGATAGTTAGAAAATTATAAGCCTCTCATGGAAGTAGTTATGCTTAGTCCAAAATATTGGAGATATTTCAGTTTGGTGGTGGGGAGTGTCGTAAGGCATATAATAGATGCCTATAGCCTCACATGGCATTTCATAGATGCTTATAATTGTCAGATGACAGTGACGTATTCGATACCCACCGATCCCCACGATTGGCAACAGAGCCCAGCAGTTAGAGTTCAGACCTTGCCAGGGGCAGAAGTCACGTCCACAACTTAGCAGTCTCCTCCTTGAGGGCGGGATTTGGGAATCGATAGTGACAGGAACTATATAATAATTGGAGCTCTGAGGAATTAATTGTTTGTCCAAATAAACACCTATAAAGAAGTTGCTTATATGTTATCACCTACCATGCTACCATAATAATAATAAGATATATTAGTCAGAGAGTGAGAATTACCCCATGACAATTGGTGTCAACTGGTGGGATTACGACACGACATGTCTGCGCACGGTATTTTCTCTCCCCAAACAGTTAAAGCATTTTGCCTTGGCTTATCCACTACCCTTATGATGGGAAAAATGGCTTAAGTATAATGATAGACAGCCATGAGAGAGAGAGAGAGAGAGAGAGAGAGAGAGAGAGAGAGAGAGAGAGAGAGAGAGAGAGAGAGAGAGAGAGAGAGAGAGAGAGAGAGAGAGAGAGAGAGAGAATATTCCCTTCACCTTTCAGTCCCTCCCTCCCTCTCTTTTGATAAAGAGATAGAATAGATCATTTAAATATGTTTAGGTAGGGGAAAAGAATTACCTTTTCAGGGTAGGGTATACACTCATTATAGGATATAAATTCTTTGGGTCGCAAAAGTGCACACAAAGTTCAAAGTAGCTCAGACCAGGAGGTATGAAATCCATAAGCTTTGTGCACTCTCTAGTGTATTAAAGTGGTACCCCCTTCACACTAACATAAATGACATGGTTCTGGATGTACTCTACCAGTTTTCTCACAATTCGCCTCCCATATAATTCTATAACCAAGTCTTATATGGGCAGCAACTCTATTACAGTCACCTCTAAGCATTTTACCAGTGCTGTATTTATGTCTCAGCCCTCAGAAGTTTTGTAAGGTTGGATCGAACAGCTGCTTACATGTTGTGAGAGTGTAGAGTGTTCTTGTTCTTCTATACTTTCATTATACACCATTGCTTTGAACTGAGACAGTGTGTTTTTAATTTCCATTTCTGCAAGCCTGTCAGCCTTTTCATTACCTATTATCCCTAGACTGGAGGGTACCCATGAACACTTAACTTGGAGATTAAATTTCACACAGTTACTAAGAGTCTCCTGAATTGCTGTCATGTGTGTTTTGTAGGCGCAATTCAATTATTTCAATGACAGAACGGAACTCTGAGTCACAGAATATGACAGCATTTTACCTATCGCTGAGAACATGTTCAGTAGCAAGATTAAGTGCAACAATTTCACACTCAGTGACTGATGACCACTTTGGCATACTCAGTGCTTTGTCAAATATTTGCTGCCCTTCAAAATTTTCATAGACTATAATGCTGCTCCCGGACCCTCCTGTACTGCTCATTTGAGAATCTTCAGTATAAATGCAGAGTTCCATTGCTATTTGGAAAACTAATCTCGATAAAGACTTCAATTTCTTCTAATCATAGATGTATTTTGATAATTGGAATGACATTCGGACCAGATGGTAATATTGGAAAGATAATTTTTGGACCAATCCTCTAGCAAGGATTTATTAATTGTGCAAGACGGATCTCAATAATCAGTATTACATGATGCTTTTTTGTCTCACTGGTGATAAGCATAAATATTTTGGGGTGAATTAGTCTATATTACTGCATGTTACCTTTTAGTGATGATTTAGTGATTGTTGTTGTTGACTGCAGCCCTTAGAAAGGGCCAGCATTATATTATTGTGACTGAAGTGATTTCTCTAATTTAACACCAGATATCAGTGCTGACTGTTTGATATGTTCTATCAAAGGTGGGAGGTTTAATTCATATTGCATATTGATAATGCTAGTGCACGCAAGACAGCCAAGGATAATCCTCATAGCTTTGTTTTAGTTTTTTAAGGGTCTTAAGATAGAGGTATTCATAGTACAAAGCTACAGGGAGTGATAATCGACTAATGACCTGACATATGCAAGATAGAAAGTTCGGCATATGTTAATACCAACACCAGCTACCCCATTGGCAAAAATCTTTAATTTTATGAGTCTTTGTTGAGGTCTTTCACACAAATCTTTGACTTGCTCTGTGTGAAGGAGAGAAGAAATTGGTATTCCCATATATTTGTGACTTTCGCACACCTTAGCTATTTAGTTGTTTTATACAAGGTGATGCTCTTGCGAGATATTGGAAAAGTATTTAGTTTTGCTCTTTCGAGATATTGGAAAAGTATTTAGTTTTTGGAGTTGAAATAACAAGACCAATGTCTTTTGATACTTAAGAGAATTCACTAAATATTATTTGCATATCGTTGGCAGAAGGAGCCCTTATACATATTTCATCTGCATAGTATCTGATGGTGTATTCATTATTTGGTAGTCTGAGAGACTTGAGAAGCTTACCCATTAAGATAGTAAAGAGAAGGGGGGACAAAACTCCTCCTTGAGGAGTCCCCAAAGTAAATTTCTTTTCACTTGAAGTAAGGTAATCTTTATAATACACTTTAAAGGGTAGACCACTTAGGTAACACCTTACTAGATGTAGAAGTTTACCTTCAAACCCTAAAGCTGCTAAATGATCCAGAATAATTGTTCTATTTGCAATATCAAAGGAAATCTAGAAAAACAGTGACTTCAGAGTAGTGCTCAACATTCATATATTCTACAAAGCACACTTTGGTCTTTGGTACTTTTTTCTTTCATAAAGCCATATATACTATTTGATAATTTACCTTATAGAGTGAAATCAAGCCTGTTAACAATTATTCCCTCAAAGGCTTTGCAGAAAGGGGATGACATAGAGATGGGTCTGAATTTTGGACTTTCCTTTTTGGAATTGGAATAGTAATGCGTTTTTTTCCATTGTTCTGGAAGTGAGCCCTCGTCATAAATAGTGCTGAATAAAAACTGAATTGAATTATTGCCCTTACATATATCAATAAGATCTCAGATTATTTGGTACGTAATGCCATCCTCACCAGGAGAAGTGCCCTTCCCATGGGAGAGAGCAATATTCAACTTACTTTTGGCTATGTAGTCAATGAATCTGTCCCTGTACATTATTCTTGCAAAAGATTATTCTATGTTCATCATTCTTTCAAAGTCAAGATTTTTTAATCGTTGTTAAATATCACAAGGAAGATTTTCCGAGAAAGTTGTCTTACAGCATTGTAAGAGAATCTCTCCAGCAAGAGTTTAGGAATCGTTTGTTTGTGACACATTGATGTTTTTGCCTATCAGGGCATTAATTGACTGCCAGATTTTAGAACTACTAGTATGAGCATGGACATACTGTAGAATATTTTGTAAGTACCTAATTCGAACATCATTTTTATGCTCACAATACTCTCGTAGAGTAGTAATAGATTTTCAAGAGTGGTTACATTGCTGTCCCTTTTATTCGTATCAACTGCACTGTTTACCTGCTCATTAAATGTGTTTAGCTTGTTATCTTCTGTCCAATTGATTAATGCTTGACTGATTTGTGTTTAGGCTTGTGTATGTAAGTTCAATGGAATAAATAAAATTGTTTCTTGGCCTGTTAAGATTTGAATGTCTATAGTATCAAATGTAGAAGCCATAAAAGAGCTAAAAGGGGCAACAAATTCAATAGGAATATTTATCTGCATTCGATTAAGTACTTGAGAGTTGCCGAAATCGAGGAGGAATGTGCTCTCAAGTACGAAGTTGTCTGACAGTAGATCGTTTAGTCTCCTGAAAGTACAGTCTTTCCCATGTTCTAAACCATGATTAAACATGTAGTCTAGTCTACCACCTCTAAGATGGGTACGGAAACGTGGTCCTAGTAATGTAAAGTTGTAATCATTTATGAACTCCTAGAGTCGTCTGCCATTGTAATTACAGGTGTTATCAGATGTTTCTGCAAATCCTTTGTACCTTTCATTAAAATCTCCAGAATATATGATGCTCTCATAATAAAAAGGATGTTGTAATTTTGTTTCTTTGAAGGCATCAGTTTCAGTGTACTTATTACAAACATAAAAAGGATTTATTTTGACATTTATCTTGAGAAGCATGTATGTAACATCTTTTTTATCCTCACCATCATTACCTGGATTATGGCTGGTTTCAATTAACCGATAAAAAAAACGATTATTAATATAAGTGGTTAGGTCTTAGCTTACTATCAAGCGAATATTTTGAATGACCTCTTATTTAGCACAGATGATGAGAGTGCAAACTTTCCTGTAACATACTATCGTTGGTTTCTCTTTTTTAACATAGTACAAAATATTCACAAATCTTTTCTTCAAAGAATGGACTTTGAAAGTTAGGATTATGTAATGCATGAAAAGTTCAGAACGCATAGTTTAGTCTTGATAGCAAGAAATATAGTAATAATTGATGAGCATAATAATAATCACCAGTGTCAAGATAATAATGCTCACAGCTATAAGATTAATGATTCACACATACAAGCATACACATATATCTGTACATATATTTGACTATATATATGCACATACATACATACATTCACATTCATACACGCAAATACCTAATTATAGTAATAATTATGAAGATAATAGTTATAATATAAATCATTACAGTCATAATAATTATATTAATAGTTATAAGAATAATGATACACACATACACGCATACATTTATATATGTACATATAACTGCATACATATATCTTTTTTTATGATTGTGATACCCGGACGGGCAAAAAATAAATAAATAAATAAAAGTGCACAAATACATACACATTTTTGTATACACACAAGCAAACATTCATACATGTATATATATATATATATATATATATATATATATATATATATATATATATATATATATATATATATATATATATATATATATATATATATATATATATATGCACACATAAACATGCGCTCATACCCATGCTCACATGCATACATATATGCACACATGTATACTCATACACACATACACATGTACACTAGAACACAGAATATTTCTGTACACATGTGCACAGACCTGCACATGCCCACAAACATGGTTATATACATACAAGCACACTAGTATGTATGCTCACACACACATATATGTGTACATATATATCCATACATACATGCAAACATATTCCAATGTACACATGTACACATACACGCAGTCATATATACACAAACATACGCACACACATATGCTACTTTCAGCCTCTGCAAGGACTTGAGAAGGGCATCTAATCTTCATCCATCAACTCAAACATGTCTGTGTCCACCCCCACTCGTATGGGGATCAACTATGAGATAAAACAGTGTAATAAAGAAAGCCGATGGAAACTGGAAGGGTTTCAGAAAAGTGCCTGCGCAGGGTTGCCGGGGGTAAGAAATGTGGCATCCTTTTATCCCCAAGGAAATGAGAGAAGTGATCGAGGTACAGTTGCATCTGTTGAATATGTGCGCTTTGAATCAGCCACCCTTTTATGAGGGGACTGCAGCCATTGTACTCATATGCGAATGTATATACCTATAAATCACATTTCAGATAATAAAATTAACAAATGATTTTATATGATGTAATATATATATATATATATATATATATATATATATATATATATATATATATATATATATATATATATATATATATATATATATATATATATATATATATATATATATATATATATAGATAGATATAGATATATAGATAGATATAGATATAGATATATATATATATATATATATATATATATATATATATATATATATATATATATATATATATATATATATATATATATATATATATATTTTTTTTTTTTTTATACATATATATATATATATATATATATATATATATATATATATATATATATATATATATATATATATTATATATATATATATATATATATATATATATATATATATATATATATATATATATATATATATATATATATATATATATATATATATATATATATATATATATATATATATATATATATATATATATATATATATATATATATATATATATATATATATATATATATATATATATATATATATATATCAGCCACCCTTTTATAAGGGGACTGCAGCCATTGTACTCATATGCGAATGTATATACCTATAAATCACATTTCAGATAATAAAATTAACAAATGTTTTTATATGATATATATATATGTATATATATATATATATATATATATATATATATATATATATATATATATATATATATATATATATATATATATATATATATATATTTATATACATAAACTAATATTTTCTCCCCAACCAGATCTTGAACTTGGACCCATAGATCACAAGTCGAAGACTATACCACTGCTCTAGCAAGGCCACTAAAATTTCTACTATCTCTAGTCAGACTAGAGATACACATTCGTCCTCTATTGGTATCGTGTGTTTCAAAGGGGAGAAGCAGTGACACTTCTGCAGTTCAGTAGTAGTTTTTACCAAATCCTTAGTTGGAATAGCACGAGGAATTTATTTACACTTAAATATACACAGACACCATGCAATACATACAAACAAATAATTCCTCCCCAACCGGGACTAGAACTCGGACCCACAGATCACGAGTCTAAGACTCTATCACTTCTCGTGATCTGCGGGTCCGAGTTCGAGTCCCGCTAGGGTAGGAAATATTTGTTTGCTTGTAATGCACGGTGTATGTGTATATTTAAGAATAAATGAATTCCTCGTGATATTCCAGCTAAGGATTTGGTAAAAACTACTACTGATCTGCATAAGTGTCACGGCTTCTCCCCTTTGAAACAAACGATGCCCATAGTCGACGAATGTACTTCTCTAGTCTGACTAGAGATAGGGGAAGTTTAGTGGCTGTGCTAGAGCAGTGGTAGAGACTTCGACTCTTGACTTATTGGTCCGAGTTTGATGCCCCAGTTGGGGAAGAAATATTTGATAGTAAGTAATGCACGGCGTGATTACCTATTTTTTTGTGAATACCTAATTGTCTTTACGGGAAAGAGCCCAAAGCTCGTATCTTCCCGTCTCGTGATCGGTTCCATTTTATACTTAGTGATACTTATCATACCTGTCCTTAAAACTATGGATTGAGATAGCATTAACTACCTCCTCGCTTAGCGAATTCCAATTATCAACTACTCTTACACTGAAAAAGTACTTCCTTACATCCTGCGAAGAAGTTTTCTTACGAACCTTCAAACTATGACCTCTAGTTCTAGAGCCAGCCATATCAAAATATCGATCCCTATCCACTCTATCATAACCATGAAGGAATTTAAAGACTGTCACCATATCCCCCCTCACTCTTCTAGCTTCGAGTGATGGTAAGTCTAATTCCCTCAGCCTCTTATCATAACTGAGATTGCGTATTTCTGGCACCAGTTTCGTGGCATGTCTTTGAACTTTTTCAAGCTTAGCTATGTGCTTTTTCAAGTGTGGATTCCAAAAGGGGGCTGCATATTCGAGTTTTGGCCTCACATAGGTTACATAAATATTTCTGAACATTTCCTTGTCCATGTGCCTGAAGGCTACCCTTACATTTGATAAGAATGCATATGCTGCCCTTACTATGCCATTTATATGTATTTCTGGAGACAAATCTGCCAGTATGTTTACTCCTAGATCTCTCTCATTTTCTGTCTCTTGAAGTTGTACTCCAGCCACCGAGTAGTCAAGCTTGGGCCTTCTTGCACTTGTACCCATTCTCATTACCTTACATTTTGAAGTACTGAATTTCATTAGCCACTTTTCTGACCACTCATGCAGATTATTTAGATCCTCCTGAAGTTCTCTACCATTGTTCTCGTTTTTTACTTTCCTCACAATCTTTGCATCATCTGCAAACATATTCATGAATGAATTTACAGACTCTGGTAGGTCATTTACATATACAAGGAACAAAGTGGCCCTAAAACTGAACCCTGTGGAACTCTACTACTAACTCTTCTCCATTCAGACACTGAGTGTCTTACTCTAACCCTCTGTTCCCTTTAATCTAAGTAAGTTTTTATCCATTCCAAAACATTTCCACCTATTCTAGCCATTGATTGCAGCTTCCTAATACGTCTCCCATGTGGAACAGTGTCAAACGCTTTCTGGAAGTCTAGGAATATGCAATCTGCCCAGCCCTCTCTTTCCTGTAAGATTTGGCTTACCTCATCATAAAATTCTAATAAGTTTGTTACTGTTGATCTACCTTCTCTGAAGCCATGTTGCCTCACTGACAAAAAGTTGAAGGATTCCAAGTGAAGAGAGATATGTTTCCTTAGTAGTTTCTCCATAACTTTGCAAACTATGCTGGTCAAGGAAACTGGTCTATAGTTCAGAGCCGTATCCCTCCTTCCCTTTTTGAAGATAGGTATCACATTTGCTTGTTTCCTGCATCTTGGAATCTCCCCCGACTCCAGTGACTCCTTAAATATGATACTTAGTGCCACTGATATTGTGTTTGCGCATTTTTTAAGCACATGAGGGGATATGTCATCGGGACCTGTAGCTTTATGAACATCTAAATCCATCAGCGCTTTGCATACCTCTGTGGCTGTAAAGTTGATGTTCTCTAATACCGGCCCTTGAGCTTCTATCACTGCAATCTGAGGGGGTGGGGTATTTTCTACTGTAAATACTGACTGAAACTCCTTGTTCAATTCTTTGCAGCTCTCTTCATCCGTCTCAGTGGTGCTTCCATCCGCTCTCTTTAGCCTTAAAACTTGATCTTTTATCTTCAGTTTTCCTCTGATAAAGCTGTGGAAAAGCTTGGGATTTTCTTTAGCCTTCCTGGTGATGTCCCTCTCATAGTCTCTCTCTGCCTCTCTCCTTTTACTTAGGTAGTCATTTCTTGCTCTTTTGTAGGTTTGCCAGGCATTTATGTTTTTTCTCCACCTACACCTTTTCCAGCATTTGTCTCTCCACTCCTTAGCTCTTTTACACCCATTATAGAACCATTTCTCTCTGGCATGAATTACACCTACTTTGGTGACAGGTATGCAGCAATCTACTATCTTCCCATATTTCTCACAAAAGATGTCATACATTTCTTGTACAGATTTGTTGTAAAATAAGGTTCTCCAGTCAATAACTGCAAAAAGCTCATTCATTTTGATGTAATCTCCTTTCCGATAGTTCCTCCTCATGTCCTCAGTGCCTCTACTCTCAGGAAGAATATCTTCAATGATATACTCCATCAACAACACACAGTGGTCACTCTTTCCAATTGGTGGTTCATACTCAATTTTTTCAATATCCAACACATTATCTGTGAACACTAGAGCAAGTAGTGATGGCTCATCCCCACCCCTGGCCCTTGTTGGTTCCATTACATGTTGGTGTAGGAAATTCCCTTGTACGCAATCTAGGAATCTTGCCCCGAATGAGTCCTCACCACTGTGTGGGTCAAGATTTATCCAATCTATCTCTTTATGATTAAAGTCTCCCATAATCAAAATCCTACATTTTTTTTCCCGTGCCATGTTAATAACTGAGTTTATGACTTCAATAGTACCTATATGACTTTCCTCATTAACTTCAAGCCTATTTTGGTTCCTTGGTGGGTTGTATACAACAGTTATTATAATGCTCTCTGACCCAGTATTTATGCGAGCAACAAGAAATTCCTTGAACTCACTTTCTATAGCCAAGTTTATTTCTTCAACTTGAATCCTTTCACTTATGAGCAGTGCTATCCCTCCACCAGTCCTCTCAGATCTTTCAACCCTTAGTATTCTGAAACCCTTAGGAAAAACTGTGACACTGTTTATGTCCTCACTCAACTTAGTCTCTGTAATTGCTACTATATCTGTCTTACTGTTGTGAATCCTATCTTTTAATTCTACTGCCTTACCAGCTAATCCATCAGCATTTGTGTATAACAATCTTAATGAGGCCCCATCCCCTGATCTTCTGTCATTATCTTCTTTATCTCCCCTTTGTCTGGAAGAACTCTGTAATGAAAATTTTTCTTCTCTTCTTCATTTCTTTCATCATTTAACCTTCTTGCCTCTTGCAACAAGTCTTTGATCTTTCCCATCTCTTCCTGTGTTCTGTATTGTCTAATGAACACTTCTTTGAATTCTTGAAGGTCTTTTAGACTTTTTTTTCTCAACAATATTTCCCTACATGTTTCCCCTCTCTCAAAGGTTACTTTTGTTGGTCTCGGCTTTCCTTCCCTCGAATATTTACCTAGTTGGTGTATGTTTACAATATCCTCAGGACCACATACTACTCCAAGCTTTCTTATCAGGTCTACAACCCTAGCTTTATTTTCTTCAAGTCTCCCCTGCCATGTTGGCTCCTGGGACTCGCTTATGCCTGAGATTACCACTGTCTTCTCCTTATCAAGTGCCTGTCTGATGAGTGGGTTTGCCCTTTCCATCACAACGTCTTTCATTTTTTCGATTACTGTCTCTTTATAGTCAACTGTTTGTATGTTTTCCAGTGCCACCACCTTTACAGCCTCTTTTACTGCCACATTCCCCTTTAGTGCATCAGCAAAGGAAGTTTTCATGGCATCATTTTCCATATTCAGCTCCTGGAACTCTTTTCTGAACTGTTCAATGTTTTCCTTAATCTGGACATTCCAAGCAGCAATCTCGTCTCTCTCAGAAGAGAGCAGTGAACTAACATCTAATTCCTTCAGGTTGTCATTTAGCTGTTTGTTTTTATCTTCTTGTTTAGAAAGTCTAGATTCTAGTTGACTCTTTTCCCCTTCCAGCTTTTTTATTCTTTTTTCTAGTTCCTTTCTCTCCTGCCCTTGTGCTTTATTTGCTTCCTCCAAAGATCTTATTTGCTCTCTGAGTGTTTCATTCTCTTTCATTTCTCCATCCATATTCTGAATTTTATCATCAAGGCTTATAACCATTTCCTCTATATTCTTGATTTTCTGTTTGAGTCTCCTGATGGCTACCCCAAAGAAAGCAATATTCTAATGCGTTCGCTATTCGCTCTTACATAAAAACCTTAATCCCATAGCCAGTGAAAGTTGCTCTTCAAACAATGTATTACGCTTGTTGCCTTCTGTTTGTTCAAATTACTGTGGATTGGAAAAACATACAATAACTCGAGGGTGTTGTTTTTCGGGTATAGACGCTAGAGTCGATAGATAGATATTGACGCGCGGCACCTCCGTTCAACTGTTTCCAATCTTTTGATGCTGATTCTTCAAAGTTTTGTACTCTTTTGCTGATTCTGTGACACCTGTCTGCTAGAGTGGTGTGTGTGCGAGTTTTATTTTTTAGTGTGCATTCACTACATACGTTCTTGAACGTGTTTTAGTACTGGGATGTTTTTATCTTTATGTGTTCAGGGTGTTAACAGCTTTAAGTGTTTGTATTTGCGTCGAAATGAAGTAATAATTGCTAGATAAAGTTGTCATTTTAATATAGCATCTCTCTCCTTGAGTTAACATAGATGAAATTAATCACCATTCGAGTAGAGGTGGACGCAGACAGGTTGGAGCTGCAAAATTAAGACTGGATGCCCTTCCTAACACACCTCGGTGGGTTCAAGCACCCAGTCAAATGTCTCGCTCCACATTGTCCATATTTACTCCCCCAGAGAATTATTCCCTTCACATTTCTAGAGTGACTTATTATGGGGAAACCACAGTATGTAATGATAATAATGTCGTGAGGCAATTAAAGATGCCTATAGCCTCACAAGGCATTTCAGAGATGCCTACAAGTGCCTGGTGGCAGTGACGCCCAGGATGCCCAACCATCGCAATGAGTAGCACAAGAGAGCCTAGTCAGTAAGAGGTCAGATCTAGTCCGGGGCAGACGTGACGTCCACAGCTTAACAGTCTCCCCCTTGGGGGCGGGAATATGGAATCGTTCGTGACAGGAACTGTAGTAATTATGTGGAATTAAGTGTAAGCTAGAAATAAATACATATAAAGAAGATGCTTATCTGTTATCACCAACCACGCTACCAAGAGAAAGAACACCACAGTTATCGGTGTAAAATAGTGGGATAAAAATCCCACCATATCGATAACCCTCGTGTGAATTAGTGTTCACAAGATAATAATAATAATAATAATAATAATAATAATAATAATAATAATAATAATAATAATAATAATAATAATAATAATAATAATAATAATAATAATAATAATAATAATAATAATAATAATAATAATAATAATAATAATAATAATAATAATAATAATAATAATAATAATAATAATAATAATAATAATAATAAGAAGAAGAAGAAGAAGAAGAAGAAGAAGAAGAAGAAGAAGAAGAAGAAGAAGAAGAAGAAGAAGAAGAAGTACGAAGTAAAAAATATTGGGACCCAGATAAGACAGTTACCATGGCTGCGGAGAAGGTCCCAAATGACCCATTTGGCAGAGAGCGAAATCATATCAGAAGTCGGAATTTCAGAATAATAATTCAGCCCGAGCATCATTCACGTCATAAGATGAGAGGATTGGATGCTGCAGAGATGCTCACGTTCCTTTGATCTGTTGGCATTTCCTTTATATTTTTTCCTGTTTTTTTCTCTCATTTTGAGTCCGTTTGCGATTTACTTATATTGCGTGTTCAATATTTTTCCTTGCGTTTTATGTGCCACTATTAATCCCCTTAATGGGGGTGGATGCAGACAGATTGTGGCTGGGGAATTGGAGCTGGAATTCCTTCCTAACGCCCCACGGTAGGATTGATCGCAAGTGTGTTAACCTTTTTTTTTTTTTTTTTTTTAGGATGGGATAGGATAGGAGAGGAAAAAGGGGATGGGATTAAGGGTATAAGGGAATTGGAGGGAAAAGCACGAAAATTAAATAAAGTAAGAGAGAAAGAAAGAGAGGGGCAGACCCTTATGCTAAGTTTTGATCTGGATATCAGATTCGTTTTACTTGATTTGATGTATGTTAACCCTCGAGTCGTGTATTCAAACCCCTAGGCTACCGTGGTCCCCTGAAATGTTTCAAATGTGAATATAAAATTTATCGTTAAGATACAGAGCTGTGTTCAGTTCAGTTCAGTTGTAGTGCTGAGGTATCTCCTGTGAATCGGAACCTCCTCCTATCTTGATTATTGTTTTTGCGTGTTACGGGTTCTCAGAATTTCCTTTAACTTTATTTCTCTTATAGTCTCCAGAATTTATTAATATATTCTTTCTTTTCTTCTAAATTTTTCTTTTTAAATAAAAATATTCCAATTACTCTGTTTAGGTATTCTTCATAAGGTTGTAATGCAATAATATTGTTTCTTTCTGTTCTGTAATATTCACGTGTTCCGGTTTTACGTCACGGACTCCCTTTTCTACCAAGGGCTAGGACGGTTGCCTTCTTGCGAAGGACTTATTTTGGCAGATGTAATCGTTACCATGAGTGCATGCCCTTGCTAACCTCAGACCGTGACGGGGCGCGAGCCCTCGACCTGACGCCTCAGAGTCGCGGACGCTACCGCTTGAGCCACGGCGACTACTTGTTCTGTAATATTCACAAAATAATAAAAAGGAGGTTAGATCCTCATTTTCTGCACCGCCTACTTCACTCTTTATTTTTCCATCTGTAAAACTTTTTCCTATTATTTAATGGAAATGTATTTGTCCTTGCTTTAAAAATTAATATCTATTGTCATATACATCTCCTTTGATTTCTGTTTTCCATTTTCTGTATATGGTCAAGCTTTCTTTATTTTGCAGCTCTTCCCTCCAGTTTTCAGTTTTGTACAGCTTATCACTTCTCTAAAACTTATCTCCATTTCTATTATATATCAGTCTATGGTTTTCCACCAGTCATTATTTTCTTTATTCAACCTTAATATTGTTTTTAATATTTCCTTACTTCCAGTTTTTATACTGTTTATGTATTGTAGCTTTGAAGTTAACAGTCTTGTTTTCATAGAAGATGCTCCGATTCCCCTCTAAGAGTAGCTGCAGCTGTAGCCTTAGTAGCACCTAAAATGCTTCTATAAACCCTTTTCTATTCTCTGCAGCATTTCAATCTCGGTCTCTGCTAGATTTATAATATTTTTGCCGTATAAAATTGATGGTAAAGCTATATTCTTCCAACATGTTTTGCCTATTAATATTTTCTTGTAACTTTTTTATTACAGTATATGTTAAATTGACTAGCTTGTGTTCTGTTTCTATCATTATTTGCTTTTGTGTTTTAAAAATATTCTTTTATCATCTATAGTTATTCCTAAATATTTCAGTTTATCTACTATCTTGATTCCATCTATCTCATTAGGTTTTGTTTTCAAGTTACGTATTATCAAATTGCACTTTCCTCTATTCAATTCAAATTCACATTCCCTTCCTGCTTTCATTACTAGGTTTATTTAATATTTGGCATCTTCTATAGATTCTGCTAACAGTAGAGCATCGTCTGCAAAAAATAAAGTACCTAAAGTTATGGTTTCATTCTTAAAACCTGTCCCTTCATTTTCTATCCTCTTAATAACAGTATATGTCATCAATTTGAATAAAGAAGCTGAACCTGTACAACCCTGTTTTATGCTCTGGTTACTTTCATTCCTGGCCCTAATTCTCATCCTAACTCTATACACATTCAATCTTCTGTATAGATATAATCTACCGCATCTATTATCTGTGGATTATTTTATACTCTTCCATTACTTCTATAATTTTTCTCTTTGAATGGAGTCGTATGCTTTACTAAACTCTATTGAGATAATTATGAGTGGCTTTTGGGTTTTATAGCTTTCTTGTATACAGTATTGTATCATGTACAGATTATCTTCTATTTTTGCTCCACTAGTAAAGCCTGCCTGTGTTTCCTTATTTTCTTTGTTCTTAATTAAATGATATTCTATGTGTCCTCCTTTATTAACAACATGAACAATTTATATGAAACATTTGTTAACGATATTGACCTTCAATCTTAGCCGTGGGTTTCCTTTTCTTTCAATCCATTTTGTTCTTGAAATTTTCCATTTATCTATTTGTTCTTCCTTTTCCATTTCATTTTAAAACATTTTGCTAAAACTTCTTCTATGCACATTTTACAATTTGTTAAAGGTTTATACAGCTCAGCTGTTTGTTCCGTCTGGTCCAGCTGCTTTTTTTTATTCTTTAATTTCTCTATACATTGTTTTACCCGTTCTTCACTTACTGTTGGTTTACTCATGGGTATTGTTTCGTTTTCTATTTTAGCTGATATTTCTAAATTTTCTTTTAATATAGCCAAATGAATATTATCTCCTATCTTAATTTTTCCTTTATAGCTTTCTATATATTTTATATAGTCTTGTTTCGTCTCTTCATTTCATACTGTATGTATTTGATTATCATTTTTACAATAAATTGTTTGCCAATATTCTAATAAATCATGTTTAGCTTCTATTTCATTAGCTTTTGTCCATCCTTATTTTATAATTAAATTCCTTCGTTTTTAGTCTTTTCAGTATTCCTCAATTTATTTATATTTTCCCAAATGTTGATTTACAAATGATTATTATTTTTTCCGATATTCCTCTACATGAGATATTTCTGTGTCAATATTTGCTTCTTTACCATTACAGTATGACTTTGAAACTGTCTGTATGTCTGTATTCTCTTATTTCTGCCTTGTCTTTCTGGTTATTTATTTTCTTAGTCCTTATGTTTTTTTTTTTTTTTTTTTTGTGCCCGGGCATGATGAGGGCCATTGTCTTGCCTGACCTGATGTCACACTCATAAAAGAATACACAAATATAGAAAAGAAGAATGAAAATAATACTTATATAAATTTGAGTAATATACAAAGATTAACAAAGCAGAGAGTAATGGAAATAGAAACTTTTATTAATGATAATAATTGTAATTTTGGCCTCTTTTGTGTTAACAGAAAGCCATCAGAAAATAGATAGATTTATTTTAAGTAAAGGATTAAAGAAAATCGACGCTATGAGAGAAATACATAACAAAAGAGGAGGAGGACTAATGATGATGATATATAAAGAGAGGAGGAGGATATAGAAATCCTAAATTTGGAATCAGGACATTAGGATATTTTATACGCTAGAGCAAAGTTTCATGATATGAATTTTCGAATAATTTTAGTTTCTTTTTCAGCAGGGAATAGTAAAGAGGACAGAGATTGAGATATAAAAATTAGAATAAAGAGTGAAAGAATAATAGAAAGAATTTCAAAGGAAGCATCACATGGTTTTAGGAGACGTTAATGGTCACTTGGGCATTGTAGTATATCAAAAATTAAATAAAAATGGTGAAATGATTCTGGAATGGATGACAGAATATGGAATGATACTGCTCAATGGAGAAGATAACTGCAAAGGATTATATTCATGGGAAAGACAAAGTTAAAAAAATGTGATAAACTTTATATTGATAAACAAACATATGCATAAATGGCATAGAGAAATAGAGATATACGAAGATAAAGAGAAGATAGATGTATCTGACCACAGTTTATGGCAAGCTAAGTCCGTAGCTGAGAAAGAATTAAATACAAATTTTGATAAAGGGAAATGGGAAGAGATAGCATACCACAAAACAGAACAGATAAAGAAGCAAAAGAAAGATTTGTAAAAAAAATGGAAGAAAAGATTAAAAAAAAAAGAGAGAATATATGGCATTGAACAAATGGACAAAACAATTCGGGAAGTAGCAGAAAGAATACTAAAAAAAGCTTATAAAAGAAAGATTAATAGTAACAACGGAAAGGAACAGCCGTGGATAAACGATGAAAAATAAACAAAAATGCTTCGAAAATTCATATTATGCAACTTTGCTCTTGCATATAAAATGTTCTTATGTCCTGATTCCAAATTTTCGATTTCTATATCCATACTCCCTATATATATCATCGTTATTGGTCCTCTTCCTACTCTTTTGTCATTTATTTCGCTCATAGCGTCGATTTTCTTTAATTCTTTACTTAAAATAATTCTACCTATGTTTTGATGGGCTTCTATTACACAAAAGAGGCCAAAATTACAATTATTATCATTAATAATAGTTTCTATTTCCATCACTTTCTGCTTTGTTAATCCTTGTATATTAATCAAATTTATATAAATATTAATTTCATTCTTTTTTCTATATATGTGTATTCTTTTATGAGTGTGACACCAGGTCAGGCAAGACAATGGCCCTCATCATGCCCGGTCACCAAGAAAGAAACATTAGGACTAAGTAAATAAATAACCTTAAAGACAAGGCAGAAATAAGAGAATACAAACATACAGACAGCTTTCAAATCCATACTGGAATAGTAATGAAGCAAATATTGACACAGAAATATCTCATATAGAGGAATATCGGAAAAAATAATCTTTTGTAAATCAACATTTGTTTACGTTTTATGGGTCACTAGTCATTCTCATTATGGGGGTGGACACTTGTTGGAACTGGGGAATCAAGGCAGGTGAATTAGCGCCCTGCAGTGGGTTTTCTCGCTGGTTTGTCTCTTCCCTAGTCGATCATTCCGATACCTTCCCCTTCTGGCTAGTACAGTGGTAACGCGCTGGCCTTGCATTCGCGAGGCCGACAGATCGGTTCCCGTTCAGGACCGAGAGTTTAAGCAGTTTACTGGTAAGGTTACTACTGTGGTTTGACACCACAGTGGGGAGTTGGGGCTTGCAACGGCCGACGCCTCCCAGAGCAGGGGCGATGCCTCTGATAGGAGGGCTAAAACCCAGCAAACTTTAACTTTAACTTTAATCACAATCCACAATAGAGAACCGAGTCTTTAGCTGTCCACCTCTCTGAACTTACTTCGGGATTCCATTTATATTACTCTATAAAGAATATTGATCTCTCTCTCTCTCTCTCTCTCTCTCTCTCTCTCTCTCTCTCTCTCTCTCTCTCTCTCTCTCTAGAGAGAGAGAGAGAGAGAGAGAGAGAGAGAGAGAGAGAGAGAGAGAGAGAGAGAGAGAGAGAGAGAGAGAGAGAGAGAGAGAGAGAGAGAGAGAGAGAGAGAGAGAGAGAGAGAAAACCGAATTCGAATGCGTTTTGAAGAGAATGTGTATACAAGAAATGGGAATGACAGGGATATGCAGTTCACAGGCTAAAGCTACGCTAAGGAGAGTATTATCCGAAGGACTCAGAGAAGATACCTTATCTATTTCATGCATAATCCTAATTGACACCAATTTTAAATTCAAGGCACAAAGCGGTTCATGAAGATCAGCCCCGACCGTTACTACCTCCACCTAGCGCCAGATAACAGCAGCATGAAATTTACACACGATATCCAGTCGATTGCGTCGGGAGGGTTTGAGGGGGTTGCCATGTAATGAAGTGGTGGGGAATACCAGTTGCGGGTGTCGGGACTAACGGCAGAAGATCCTTGATCATCTATTCCATAGATGACCCAAGCAGGATGGTGGCTGGAGTTGTGGTTACCCTTTATTCCCTAGGAGCTAAAAGGAGTAACTGAGAGGTATGTCTTGGCGTGTAGTGAATGTGTTCTCTGGCTCGACCACCTACTTACAAGGAGAACTGTGGGCATTGTGACGAATATATCAAGCCTAAGTGTTGTGTGTAGTTGGTGTTGTGACAAGATGTGTACAAACAAGTGGCCTCATGGCGTGGTTCTCATTTGACTTTTTCTATTGTTTCAGATGTAGGTGAAGGACAAGGATCCCCACTAGAGATAGGCTTATATTTCTGTGGGGGAACCTGTATCGTTGTAACCACCCCTACACCAGATTTTATGGAGCGTTACCCAAAGTGTTTTTTTTTTATTTTGTATATTATTTAATTAGGCATGCATTTAAGAGCATTGCCCACCTCCTTCTTGTTTGTATCCTGAACGATCTAAGGTGTGAGATAGCCATTCCCTTAATAAAATTGTTAAGGGGACAGGGGGCACTGAGGCCTGGACGAACTATGTAACTTCCAAATAAAATCAAGTGCTCAACAACAGCGCTTATTTCTTCATTCACGATTGAATCCAGGGTTGATTTGTAGTAATATATTTTTTTGGCAGCTTAAGTATATGTACACATCAATCGTATTGATTTTGAGAGCTGAATATCTGTCTTCTTCTGTCTATGTAACTTCTTTGACTGTTGGTAATTTCCATGCTGTTTTGTCATCAACAATATTTTTCCCAGTGTTTTCCAGTTAGGCTCAAATATACTTCTACCAAAAGACAGAAACAGGCACCTTAAACCACAAATAACCAAGCAAACTCTCATTAGGAAAAAGAAAATGGAATTTGAAAAGTTGAGTATGAATTCATAGCTTCCCTTATGGAAAATAAAGAGGAAGGACTGTTTTATGTGTCACAATTAGCCCCTGTTTGAATGGGGGTGAACTCAGACTTGGGACTGAGGGAATAAGGCTGGAAACTTTCCTAACACCCCTCTGTGGGGTCAAACCCGTGTTAGTCGACTTCAACTGGATTTGCTCCTCATGGTGTAGCCATATCCTTGAAATGACTGAATGAAAAAATTCGCTTTGTTCCGGATCAAGGCGGGCTTGAACTTGACGGCAAGGTATACACTGAGCTTTTATACTGATCTACGTAATTATAAGACAGTTGGTGTGTCTCTAAGACCCTGTGTTAAAAGATCTTGCTTAGAATTAACAAAATTTTGGTCTTTTAACTTTAAATAGTAACATGTTAACAAAAAATGTATAGACATTTAGTTGTTTAATCACATGTTTAAACAACTCTAAGAGGACTAACCTTTAGTATTAAGGATACAATTTTGCTTGGGCAGTTTGTACAAGTGAGCTTTTTAATATTTAATCTTCTAGGTATTCCAAAAGTAAGATTGTAGACTAGTCAGGTTTTCAGGTATTTGGACAGCTCCAGGCATATTGTAGTCAAAGTTGGCATATAAGATTTTATAGGGAGTTTTTTTTTTTGGCTAAATCCAAGCTGTATCTCTCAAGCTGACACTGTCAGACGGGTAAATCCAAGATGGCCGCCTTAATCTCAAAAACATAATCTTTACAACTGTTGTATCCGTATATCATTATGACGACCGTAAAACCCTATTGAAACCCACTATAAAGCCAGTGTGCATTAGTTATTTTATTGATATTACTTTTCTCTTAATTAATTAATAAACATTAACATATATTCTGGATGGCTGACAGCACATTTATATTACAAGGTGTTGCAGATTTCTAGTTGATGAACAGGCATAGTGACAGTGTGTATTACACAGTGTCATTGTTGGGCTTCAACAATGCTACAATCTTAATCGGATGTTGTACATTTGCATGCTGCTGTACAACACAAGTGAAACTTTTTACATTTGCAACATACACTCATACATCGGTTGGCAAAGTTGCAGGTGATTAGTTCCACACATGAGTCTGGGACTGGGGGTAGGGACATCAGCGTTGGCAGTAGTGATGTACCTTCCATCCTCTATTCCATCCTCTCTGGTTTAGGTAGTTCTTGATACTGTTCATTTGCCTGTCGCCACACAACTGTTTGGTGGTGAGCTCTTTGGATGTGAAATTAAAGGGGATCAACAGTTGGAGGAAGAGTCTCTGGAGCACTGGACTTCACAAACAGGATTTCACACGCCTCGGTGACTGTTGTGACGTTGGGGACTTTGTACAACTTACAGATGAATAATACAGCATTTTTTGCTGTTGCGTCATCGAATTCACCTTGACCTAGACCTTCAAGATGGTGAGAGTGTACTTGAAGCACTTTCTAGCAGGCTTTCTTTCCATGCCTGAAGAGGTATGAAGATGTGTCACTATCAGTGATGGTATGAAATGTTGCAGTGGAGTCCATCTTAAGGTTTTCAAAAGCAAGCTGTTCCACAATGGTGTGTATAGGAATATATTTCCTGTTTGCAGCTGTTCCTGCCTTCATCCAAACTTTGCCACTGGGCATTTGGTGGGAATGTGCAAGTAGTAAAACCAGGACATCTGTGTCATGTGTAGCTATCGCAATGCTAGAGGTTTGAATTTCTGTACAATGCAGAATCATTCATGTATCTGCCTCTTCATGCCGAGCTTTGAGTTTGTCTGTGTCCACTTCTGGATCCGATGATTCCACCTATTCTTAATCAACGAATCTGCCAAATACCACAACAGCTTTGTTTGCTGAAACCTTCAGCATCACTTGTTGTGAGAGGAAATTGGCCAAGTCAGCTTTGTTTTCAGGGTGTGCCATTAAAGCACCCCACTTTGCTGGGAGTGGAACATTCCTACCCTCAATCAAAAGTTGGATCACCGGTAATGATTGCCCACGTCGTGTCCTTGTTCCTTCTTTGATGGATTTCTCATAGAATCTATCAAGTACAACATCAGTTCGTTTCAACAGTGTCCCACCTTGAAGAACCGCTCTAATGAACACGTCAGCTTGGTCTCCGAATGTGGCTGCTTTGGGTGGTTTCCCATTGGAATAAACCATTGCTTGGCCATCAATTATGAGTGTTGCTGTTTTCTCAAGGTCTGCAGCATATATGCTGGGAGGACATTGTATTCCTGAAGTGAGCACTTAAGCCAAGTCAACTTCTGACCCAGATCTAAGTCTACCATTTGTCTCAGCTAGAGCCTGGGGGTCTGCTAAAAGTTCATGCACCTGTACAGCTGAAAGGTTTACATGTTGACCACTTTCGTAGGCAGTAATCAGGCGCTGGATAATTTTCCATTCTGCTTTGATTGACTTCTCAATACCTTTCTGTCTAGAATCTTTGTGATTCACTTCACAGAGTGAAGCAAATGTGAGAGCCTTCTTTTTTGGGTAGAGATCTTGGAACTTGACCTGTCTCGGTTCTGGAGAATAGACCTCTCTTGCATGAAGTTGTTCAACTTCTTCTATTCTTTTGAGTGCACTCCTAGTGGGTCATTTTCAATATCCTTTGTGGCAATGTCCTTTGTTGCAATGCTCTGCAGATCATCACAAGCCTCATCTGAGAATAGATTGAATGACTTCAGTGCTGCCAGAAGACTGTCCTCATCACAGTTGTCTTGCATTTGCCTTCCTTTGAAGGATTCATTGTGTGAGTAGTCATCATCATAATCCATGCTGTATATAGCTCTTGTTTTGTTAGAGACATGCGACCAGAGGTTGTAAGAGAGTACCCATCTACTCGGTGCAGATGATGTTTTGGTTATGCCTATAACCAATACAGACATTTTTGATTTTGGTCAGGATCAATCTGATTGAACCTACTGGTGGTACGCTTCACAATAAAATTTCCAGCTTCAAATTCTCTCTTGACTTCTGGAGGAAGTTGGTGTATCTCATTTATGTAAATTATGCTCCATCGTGTATAGTTTATGTGATCATATCTCATGAATTAGGGAAGTATTCGATGAAAGGTATGCAAGTAAAGTTTGCAATTGCCTTCCCTCTGGGCACTGGTGGACATCAGAAGTATCTCGACCATATCCATGTAACTCCACTAGTATCTGAAGTTGGGGTTTACATTAGATGTCAAAAAGGCAGCCATAATATCTTTGAATTCTCTGCTGGTCAACAGCAATAACAATTCTTCAATGTCGTCGCTGTTTGCATTTGCTTCTATTTCAGCTTTCAGCCCTTGTGCTTTGTGTTGGATAAAAGGTTGGAGTTTTGGCATCAGGATTCTCCACATGGCCTGGATGGTTAGCTTATGTGCTCGCATTGTTCTGGAGTATGACTTGTTTTTGCCCGTGAGTACTTGTTCTCCTTTGCCAGACCAAGGATTTTGCTTTCAACCCAAGCCTACAGTAGACCAGATATTTGAACATGTTTCCCAATGACCTTCAGAAAGTTCAGTCATATGTGCAACCCACCCATTCTGATGTTCAGGAAGTCCTGTTATTCATCCTTTGCCCACTTGAATTCCATCAACTTACAATAAAAGGTTTTATCAACTATAATTATGACATGGTGTTGTCTAAATTGTGTTGCAATATGTTTGCATCTCTGGACCACTGTATGGAGAGTGTCAAGTTCTTGGGTTGGGGCCTGGACAATTAGTATGTAACCAACACTTCTCATTTCAGGATTGGCACTACAGTTGCTTTAGTTAAAATGTGTCCATCCTGTCTTGATATCAACATATTGCCATTTCAGGAAAAAGGCCTAGTCCTTGGCAATGGCTTGAGCTGCTGATGGATTGTCATAATTTGATTCATTGTGCAATTCTTTGTGGATGCCCTCAGTTGCTCTAGATTCTAGTCTTCCTGTCACCACTGCAACAGGTGAAAGTTGATCCATGATTTCAGGAACTTTCAGACTCGTGTTTGGGAAAGGTCAAAGGTCCTTCAGTCCTATGTCTGCTTCAGGACCTATTTGCCATTCAGCGATCTGTGTGGTATGGAAGCTGTTTTTACCATCAAAACTGTTGTCGTTGATGTCAATGTTGTCACACATGAAGTGCACGAATCTGTTTGGTACAAAGTTTGGGGAATCACTACTCTTTTTACTGCATCTATTGATTTCAGTGTACTTTCAGCCAATGATGTGTCAACCTGCAGTAATTTCGGGCAACTTATGATGTGTCCAGCATTTTGAAATAGTTCAACAATTTCTTTAGATCGTGTAGCTTGGTGAAAAGTGCTGGCAAGCCTAATATGTTTAAAAGTCCAGTGTTTACCTCCAGTGACGTTGTAAACCAAGTCTTGTGCAATACCAAGAAGTCTTGTTTGACTGTCATCCTGTTTTTTATCTTCTGGTAAGTCGTCTGAGTCTGCTTCCAAAAGACTTTGTCCACCAAACATCAATCGAAGGAACATGAAAAGGCTATTTGGGACACAGGATATCGTTTCATCTTCATTGACGACAAATCCCTTGTACATGGGATGTGCCAGTATATCATCTCTTACTCTAAAAGCTACATGAATCATCTCAATAAATCCTTCTTGAGCCTGTTATTTTGGTATCAGTGTTGGTTCCTCCTTTTCAGTGAGTAATGTTGAGAAAGAGACATGTCCAAATCCAACTGGTATGAGTAACATCTCTTGTTCTTCTAGTGTTACCAGTTCATATACCTTATGCAGGTGTTGCTCCAGTTTTTCTTTAAGTGTGCACCATCTACTGATTTAAAATGGGCACATGGCTATCTTTGCATTTTCTGCCAAATCACAAAGCCTCTGCCATACTTCGGATAGCTGGAAGACATGTGCCTTTGTTGCCACTGTTGCAAGTTCATCAATCAACCATCCCATAGCTAGATCTGTACTTTGTACATTTGTTCTTGTTTTGGAAGTCTTACGAAGAAACTGCTGGTAACATAGATTGTGGTATATTCCTTTCACAGCTATAAGGTCACTGACCCCAGCAAGGTCAACAGAAAGGCGTTGTTCATATTTTGCAGCTTCCAAAATCAAGTCATTCCTATTCATCGTGGTTACAGATGAGATATTGACTTTCAAAGTCACATCTTGGCAGAACATTCATGCATTCCAATTAATAGCCACTGAGTGTTGACAATGGTTTACTCGACCCTGCATCTGCGTCGGTAGCAGTCGGTGCTCTCTGCTGTTGGTCAGACTGTAGCCTGCATATGTGGCATAACAAGAAATATAACTTGACCGGTGCCAGACCAAATGCTGTTCTTTTGCATTGGTAATTCCAAGAACACACTCTACTGCATCTCTGTTTTGAGGATCCCAAAGTTTTGACCTGCACTGTGCTGCTTCTAGGAGTGTTTGTAGGGCTTCTTTTGTGGCATTGTACAGCTTGTGGGCTTTTTTTTGCTTATTGACATATAATGCAATTCTCAAACGTACTGGATCTGTTTCGTTTCAGACTACAGACAGCTTCCATTATGGTAAATCATGTTCTGGAAATGAAGAAAAACTCATCAGCACATTTATTTCAATTAATACATGCCATTGCAAATAAATAGCATTCATGCACTTGGGGCAACTGTAAATTGATGACAATCTGTCAAAAACAAAATAAAAACATATCATATATATCGTTCCCAGAAGCAAAGATATCAACAATCAAATAAAACTGCGGCCATCTTGGATTTTCACTGTTTTTGATGCTTTATTTACACACAGAGACACAAATTTTACATATTTTATTATCAGTATGTACATTGGGAGTTTGCACAGTGCATTATATCCATTAATATATTTTATATATAACGCAATTCTTAAAATATGCATTTTCGAGAAAAATGGCGGCCATCTTGGATTTTGTCCGCTAGGAGCAAAATCGCACAAGATACAACTTGGCAAACAGCAAAAATGGATTCAGCACAAAAGCATCCTAGAAAAGCTTATTTGCTAACTTTAACTCTAAAATGTCTGAGGATTTTTATACAGTCACATTTTCCAGATATTCCACTAGTCTATTCGTAGGTACTTTTACCAAATACTTGAAGGTTCTGTTCCATAATAATTTATCTCTCTCTCTCTCTCTCTCACACACACACGCACACACACACACACATACACACACACACACACACACACACACACACCGGAATATTTATGTAACCTATGTGAGGCCAAAACTCGAATATGCAGCCCCCTTTTGGAATCCGCACTTGAAAAAGCACATAGCTAAGCTTGATAAAGTTCAAAGACATGCCACGAAACTGGTGCCAGAAATACGCAATCTCAGTTATGATGAGAGGCTGAGGGAATTAGACTTACCATCACTCGAAGCTAGAAGAGTGAGGGGGGATATGGTGACAGTCTTTAAATTCCTTCATGGTTATGATCGAGTGGATAGGGATCGATATTTTGATATGGCTGGCTCTAGAACTAGAGGTCATAGTTTGAAGCTTCGTAAGAAAACTTCTTCGCAGGATGTAAGGAAATACTTTTTCAGTGTAAGAGTAGTTGATAATTGGAATTGGCTAAGCGAGGAGGTAGTTAATGCTATCTCAATCCATAGTTTTAAGGACAGGTATGATAAGTATCACTAAGTCTAAAATGGAACCGATCACGAGACGGGAAGATACGAGCTTTGGGCTCTTTCCCGTAAACACAATTAGGTAATCACAATTAGGTAATCACACACACACACACCACACACAAACACAGAGGATAATCAGCATTATATTAATGCTCTAGATCTTCCCAACCTTTTTTCGGCCATACCCCACCTAAGCATCTCTAAAATCTTGTTACCCCCTTGTCATCCGAGACACTCGAACATATTAAAGTACCTTGTAAACCAGTTACATATGTACACACATTCACACAAATATCTTTATGTTTGCATACTGTATATGTACCTTATGTAGTAACTCACACACACTCACACTCACGCAGACTCACTAGAAAAAAATTCACTGTTAATAACACATTCTCGAATTGTCCCTCTAAAAACTCAAATTGCTCTCTGTGGGGTGTGCGCTCCACCTTGGGAACTACGGCTCTAGATTGAACAAATATATCCCTCATATCAATGTTGTATTTGTTGTTGTTGCTCTCATTGCTTTTGTTGTTGATGCTGTCGTTGTTGTCGATGCTATTGCTGTTGGCGTTGTTGATTTTTATTATGAGTCTGCTGTTGCCATTAGTATTGAAGTGTGGTGATGTGATTTGATCGGTTTTACGTCATAGACTCCATTTTCTACTGAGGGCTAAGAAGGCGCCTGCTTGTGATGGACTTTAGGTTTGGCGAGTGTGGCCGTTACCCTAAGTAATGCCCTTTCTAACCTAAGACTTTGGAGGGCCACGAACCCTAGACCTGACGAATCAAAGTCGCGAGCGTTACCGCTTGGCCACTGTGACCACATCACTAATGAAATGTTGTGATGGTCAAAAACTTAGAGGTCACCAGGAGCTCAATTGTACAGCGTGCGAGTCAGTAGTGGGTTTGAACCCACGTGAGGCGCATGGAAAGGCATACAGCATTAATCTCCAGCTCCAACATGTCTGTGCCCACCCCCATGCAAATGGAGACTAATTATGACACATTAATAGGTGGTGGTCAGTAATTGCAGACATACAAGTGCATTTCATAACTACACACCTTTCTGCTTACATACCTACTTACCTACCTACCTACCAGTATGCATGCATGCATGCATACTTACCTACATACTTGCATACATAAAGATATACTTTTATGCATACATATATTCATACATACATACATACATACATACATACATACATACATACATACATACATACATACATACATACATACATACATACATACATACATACATACATACATAAAGATATACTTTTATGCATACATACATACATACATACATACATACATACATACATACATACATACATACATACATACATACATACATACATACATACAATTAAATTTCTTCATGCAACAGGCAATACACTATTCTCATGCAGGCACTGATTGGTACATTCCATTCTCGTTCGCCGATAAATTTTTACTTAACAGTGCTCTCTCTCTCTCTCTCTCTCTCTCTCTCTCTCTCTCTCTCTCTCTCTCTCTCTCTCTCTCTCTCTCTCTCTCTCTCTCTCTCTCTCTCTCTCTCTCTCTCTCCAGGTTAAAAAAAACTCGGTGAATCTCTATACAGATTTAATTCGAAATGTAAACTCAGAGATGTAAAATATTTGCACAGATGTCGATTTTTATGTCTCAGTCTGGATGCTGGTGTTTTGGCTTCCATTGCGTTATTGGTAAAAAGCTGGGCTGGCACAATAAAAGTACAACTGTATAAAGGAAAGGAAGATAAGTACACATGGAAATGATTTAGAGGAATTGGTTTGTTGAGTGTAGTAGGTAAGGTGGTCAGAAGTGTAATGACTGAGAGAATTAGGAAAGGAACAGAGAATGTTCGGGGAAGAACAATGTGGGTTCAGGAGTGAAAGAGGCCACGTGTATCAAAATTTTTTGGGAAGACAGGATACCTTTGGGGCTTTCATGAACATGAAATAAAGAATATAACAGAGTTGATAGACAGGCACTGTGTAGTGTATTCCAACTGTATGGAGAAACTGTAAGCTTGTTGGCAGTTGTTAAAAATTTTTACATGGATAGTAGAGCGTGTGTGAGAGTAAGTAATGATAACAGCAATTGGTTTGAGGTAAATGTGGGGTTGGGCCAATATAGTTTTATGTTACCATGTTTGTTTAATGTACATATATGGGCGTAGTGATAAGTGAACTACATGGAAGAATGCGTGGCAAAAACTTGGAGTTAGTTAGAGAGAATGGGAGGTTGTAGAAAATGAATCAGTTGCTATCTACAGATGACAAAACACTGGTAGCTGACTTTGAAGAGGCACTGTTGAAGTTGGTGACTGAATTCGTAGCTGTGTGTGAGAAAAGGAAGTTGAGCATTAATGTTCATGAAAGTAAAGTTATGAAATGTACTAGGAGTGTTGATGGTGGAAGGTTGAATGTGAGAGTGAATTTGGAGATGCTCGAGGAAGTGTTGAGTTTAAGTATCTGAGGTTGCTTGCAGAAGTGAACTAACGAGGAAGGACAGAGATAGCCTTTAGAGTGAAGGAAGAGAGTAATTATCTAAATTAGTCTAGTTGGAAGAAGGGGTCCACGTGCACCTAGTGGATTTTTTTGTTGGCACCTATTTTGTTCAATTATTTGAACTGTCTAGTTTAAGATATTGACAGGTAACAGGTTCAAATAATGTCCCACAGGCTCCTTTTTACCCTTTAGTACAAATAATTGGTACGTGAAAGCGAACCCTAAAAGCATTAGAGAGTTGCATAACTTTTGAACTAAACAACCTGCAGGGACAAATGAACAGTTTCCCATACAAGTTTGACCCAAAAATCCATTGAAATATATATTTTTAAGTTTTCAGCACATCTTTACTCAATATCGGAGGAAACTCAGTCAAAAAAATGGAAAATAATAAGAATTTTTAAAAATATTTTTGTCTATATGCTTTGATGTAAAGTGAAAGTCCTTTAAAAGCATCTTAAGACATGTAAATAAATTCTAAATCCATGTTCTAACATTTCCTTAAGTAATTTCTGCCCTATACTACTAACGAGCACCATCATCATCATCATCAGAAAAGAGATCGTCAAAGTGTATCTCTTGGATTTCCATCTCTCCCTCATCATCACACTCATAATCTCCATCCTCCTCATCTGCAGTCTCTGAGTTGTTGTTTCTGTAGAGCTTTTCCTTTTCTGACTCCTCTCTCTTTGACAGTATCTCGATGAGAGAGGGAGAATAGGTTCAACTGACCAGCTGGGCTCTAATACCCCCTTGTCCGCCATCTTCTCCCAGCCTATACCCTGATCATAGGGTTTGGGCCTCTCAAATATTGGCTGGTCTGCTCTCTTGTAGCAAGCAACTCTGTAGTTAGATCGCTATACATGAGGGATGAGGCAGACCTTGGGATGAGGCAGGCGTTCAAGGGCTTCATTGGAGTGCAAGCTCAGGACTTTGTCAGCACCAACCATTTCACACAGCATCTTGGCACGCACTGTATCAACTGACTTTACTTGAGACTAGCCATACATGAGACAGGTGAATGCCTCCATCTCCTGCTGCAGCTCATCAGACACCAACCATGATGTGCCAAGTATCCTAAAAGCATTTTGATACTTAGGGTTCTTCTGCAGTTTCTTCAGCGGATTCACCTTGCCCTTGTCTTTGAATGCACTTGTGCAGTCTTCTTCAGAAAAAAAAACATAGTACTCAAGCAGGGTGCTGCAGTAATCTGGGTCCAGTAACTCAGCCAGGTCAGATACATTTATCAGTTTACAATGCACCCCAGTGCCATGATCGATATATATATGAAGAGGTTGATCTTCTTGGCATGGTAGAGGAGGATCATCAGAATGTCCGTGTCAGGAGTCCTCATCTCGCTAGACTTGTACTCCCACTTGACAGCCTGGTGAAGATATAAAATGACGTGGCTATCTGTCTCCTCCTGGTCTGAGCATAGTTCATGGATATCAGAGAAATGGACCTGGAACAAGTAGAGAAGAGCATATATAAATTATTATATTACCAACATAATGCCCTAAATTAGTAATGAACATAGGTAATTACAGTAGCACCATTTTCTTCTAACTTACTTTGATATTCATTGAAGTGAGGTAATAGGCTTTCCCCTTAATGCACAGAACTGCTTTCTTGCACTTCTTGAGCCATATTGCAGCCTGATCACTAGTCCAATCCTTGAGAAGTAAGTTGCAAAGCTGATTCTTGTTCATCTCATTGCAAGGAAGGCCCTAAAGTCACGTGGCTTGCGGGTGTGAGGACCATCGATTTTGTATTGATCTGAATAGCCACGCCTGAGCCTCTTCTGGGCTTTGATGGAGTCTGGCTTGTAGCAGTCCGTAGAAAAGACAAAGTGTTGCTTCAAACTCATTTGATCCAAGAGCTGTAAACAGATCTCTTCAAATGTTGGTGACAGGTTGTTCATCATGTGGAAATGTGCATTTCCATCCTGAATAAAGAGTGCATCCTTGGGGTAGGTCACCTCCTTATCCTCATCCTGGAGCAGATAGTAAAGGATTGTGGCCTTGTTTGTCTTTGCAAAGAAACCATCAGGGGCACCTAGTGCATGAGGAGCAGGTGAGAGGGGGTAATGGATGAGCTCCTCAAAGTCAGTAGGTGCATCAAGCAACTGTGACTTAACAAGAAGCTGGAAGGTGAGGTTGCTCTGCTCCTGGTACATGAAGAGCTACAAAAGAATGAGATGAAGTAAGTTAATGAAATGTTAATATTGGAAGATCAGGTTTTTCAAACAAATTACGACATTGCTTATAGTAAGTAGTCGACCAATTTGTCATGACCTATTTACAGGTATGTTTTGACCAACAATTGCTTTTCTATGCCTATAAGAGACCACATGTACTCAAAATTTTAATACTCATACTCTAAAAGATCATTAACTCTTAGAGAATTCTGGTTACAGGAAATTATCTATCTTAGAAACTTTCTCATAATGAGGAGGGTAATCAGCAGTGTCAGAACTAACCTTGTCCTGTGCAGATGTGAGCTTGACCTTCTTGTTGCTGTGATCCAATGTCTTTAGGTTAAGCTTCTTGATGCGATCAAAGAACCCATTCTTCTGGGAAACAAAATGCTACTGGATAGATTTCTCCTTGGCAGCCCTGCCTGCAACCTCAGCCTGTAGTACATCCGCCTCAACTTCTTGATTCATAGGAGCCCCAGATGCTAGTTCTGGCAATATCTCTGGAGGGGTAATCTTGATGCTTCTCATTTTGGATGACCATTTATAGAAAGGCAGGGTCCTGACATTGGTGCTTTGATGCCCCTCTCCCACCTCTTGAATCATTGAGACATGGACATTGGTTGTGATTTTGCTAAGGTTATCCCACTCGTTATGGAACACAACATTGCCCTCACCAGTGATGATTTGAGGGGTCAGATAGGTGGACGTCTCTTCGAGAACCTTGGTTAGTGCTGTCTCAAGCTCCAGACTAAAGTTGTAGGTTTCTGAGTGACCGAGTCAGGCAAGGATGGTTGTGAGCTGCAAAGAGAGTGATTTAAATTAATAAAAAATTTAAATATACAATATTTTTAGTATCAAAACAAAATCAGTTTTGAAATTACCACATTACTCAGTACATTATTTTTAGCATTCTCATATAGTTAAGTATAGTTCTAGAATATTAACAGACTTAGAAAATATCTACAATATTCACTCTGATGCATATTGGATTTAGGAGTACGAGTAATGCCGACAACTGTGCAAAGCTAATCAAGAAGAAAAAAAATAACGTTATCTGATTACCCACCTGTTTGCTTCGATAGAGGTGGCGAAGAGTGGTACAGAGGAGGATGTGCTTTAAGAGTTTCCACGGGCCACTGGTTGCAGCTTGACATACATCCTGTGTGATTGGGTAGGGCAGCCTCTGAGACTTTTCGCACTTCTCTCCATCAACCTCGGGTATTCCTGTCAGCACCATGCTTATAAACTTTACAAGATCATTGAGGAGTAGCTCTTCCTCCTTCAAAGCATTTAGCTCATGTGCACTTAGGGGCTAAGACTGTTCCTTTGATTCTTTGAATGCTTTTATAATGAGGGAACGGAGTGTGAGGGCTGCATCTTGGAGCTGGTTTGTTATAACAAGCTTGTAGGCACATGATATTGCTTCAGCTAATGTAATACTTTAACACTAGATGAGATATAGCTCCACACAACCATAGAGTGGTACCTTGGAGAAGGCAATTGCTTGTGAGATGTCTTTGTCTCCTTGCAATTGGATTATCAATTTTTCATTGTGTTAGTCTGGATTGGAAAAAACACATATATCAATCTTTTCAATATACAAGTTACGGAGGAATATCAGTTGGACGACCTCATTACACGCAGTAACATGCCTGTGACAGAGTGTTTCGCTCAAAGTCACCAGAGGCTGTTAGATGCCTTATTAAATAAATTAGTAACATAACTGTTATTTTCTAACTAAAAAAATAATTCCCACTTCTTGACTTTCGCAGATTATGATTATTTGCAATTTGTATTTTAGCTTATAGCTAATCTTAAATATACCTTATTCACTCTTCTTGTACGTGTAGAAGTATAGCCCCGATATAAAGGCTGCTCCTATTTTTCTGTCTGCTACGAGCCAAGAAAATTATGAGAGAGAAAAAAGAACCAGTAACCTAACTTTTCATTATTATTCTCGTTTTATTTTATTTGCTTCCATTTGTTGCACCTAAAAATACTGTCTCTCCCTTGCATCTCTGCTATAATTGCCTGCCAGGGACCACCACTAAAATAGTCCTTAAAATGATATCAGAGCCAATTACTGCTCTAGAAATGTATCCTACAGATGAACTCACCAGGAGGAACAAGGAGACGTTTTTTTTTGGCGCCGAGACTGCCCAGAGGCAACATCTCGCCTGGGTAGTCTAAGTTTATTTCAAATCTTAATTACGTGGCATCTTCACAGGAATTCATCTAGCACAACAAGGTGAGGGATAGTGTATGGTAAAGCTCGTGGGTCAAGCAAATTGGTTTATTTTCGAGAATTAGTTACATTCGTTACTGGATAAATCTTATGGATTTTTATTCTCTGATTTCTTTCCAAGACACACGAAATTTTGTAGATTACCAAACTGGAATCTCACATGCCAAAGTTAATTCCTTAACCTGTAAATTACAGCTGATATACATTGCTGAGAAGTTTCTTTTCACTGAATGTGATAAACGAAAATCTCATCCTCTGAAGACTGGTTATGAGCCCGTAAAAATCTATCTCTCTTCCTAATAAATTCTAATTTCATTTCACCCCTTTCTATCATCGTAAATAAAGTGTTTTACGTCAAAAACTCGTCAATAAAGCTATTTGCTAAACAAAACGCAAATATTCAAAAGGTAATTTTTCCCAGTTGGCTTTGCAAATATTTCTTGTTAACCACAATTTAATGAATGCATACCGTATTTATCTTGCTAATTCTTCATATGTTGGGGATAAAGTGTTTTGAGTTATAAGTTGCAAATACCTCAAAAGGTGGTTTTGCACCCTTTTTTTCATTGCAAAGTTCTTGATAACTAAAAGTGAATGAATACTGTATTTATCTCGTAGATTCTTCCTTTATCCTAAATAGAGTGTTACCATATTAATTATTAATCAGTAATAAGCATTGCAACTTTTGTGGTTGCCCACAATTTAAGGAATACATACAGTACTGTATTTGTCTTGCTTATTCTTCATTTATTGTGAATATATTGTTTTCTTAAAACCAGTAAAGAATTAATGGTTTTGTATGCTATTATGGTAGCATAAATATTTCTGGTTAGCTGTGAATAACCAATATATATTCATCCAGTAGAATGACATTGGAAACTCATTATATGTGTGCTCATGCTTTCAGTTTCCCATTATAAACAGTGTGTCATTTCTGTTTCTGAAATTGCAGTGTCCTGTATTCTACTCTGCCTGTGTGACAGAGGTAATCATCGAGTTGAGGCCAAAGTCTTGGCATACGTCCGTGGTGCCGGGAAACGAAATCGTACTCACCACCTCCGGGATTCGAGGCAGCATTTCATAAAATTTAATTTGAGAAATTTAATTCAATTCTTTTAATGTCATTGCATTTCCAAAATTAAAAGAAAGTTGAATTCTGAGTTTCATTTAACCGACTAATGGTAATAGAGATGGGGTGTTCAAGTACAAATATCTGTCCTGTCTGTTTGTGAGCTCTTAACCGAACTCGGTACTTTGAGTCCCCTTAGTAAAACAGAATCTTAACAACACTCTAGCATCCTAAACCCCCACAAGTTTGGCGCCCGAACAGGGACCCGAACAGACAGACTGATTTAATAAATTTATTTTTATTTTGCTTTTTAACATTGCACCTGAAACCCGATTACCATTGGCTCGATTATTGAAATGAATGAATCTTAGGCTGCACACGAAAATTTTCGCGCAAGAGATGTTGCGGATAAGAAATTTTTCTTTATTTTCAATATTGATAATGGTAA
The DNA here is from genome assembly GCA_037179515.1 of Halocaridina rubra. Lineage (NCBI taxonomy): Eukaryota > Metazoa > Arthropoda > Malacostraca > Decapoda > Atyidae > Halocaridina > Halocaridina rubra. The sequence goes on along the minus strand of JAXCGZ010013777.1, from coordinate 2,417 downwards.
CTAATATTTTCTTGTTTCCCATGTGGTAAACAATCTAACAGGAAATCTACATGAGATTATGTGGTAACAGACTTTAGAAATTTTGCATGACGAGAAGACGTGTTATATAAAATTTCATTTATTTGCGTGATAAGATTGAGTTTTAAAGCATTCGTGTTTTATATATCCGTTAAAGGGTGATACTTGTTAGGAATTGTTAATATTTCCTTGGGATTTAGGAATTGGGAGAAAGCATATTAAGTATTTTTGCTTATAATTGTGTTTTATATTCAAGCATTGACTGCTCATAGATTGGAAGAAAAACTTTGGTGTCATTTATCAAGCCTAGGCTAAGCCTTTCATGTGTTTGAGTTGTCACATGAATATAAATTTTCTCATTACTAGTAGAAATGTGTAATCTGGCTGCCTAGTAAGCTGTTAGCTTATCGTTGGTGTATTTTGCATAGGATCTGTGCCCTTTTGGTAACACTCCAGAATTTTACTTACGACATTTTATTTGTGGGTACTGCCATATACGCGCTCATACGCAGGCACGACCGCGATACTGTACTTGTTCGTATTACTTACGACATTTTATTTGTGGGTACTGCCGTATACGCGCTCATACGCAGGCACGACCGCGATACTGTACTTGTTCGTATTACATACGACATTTTATTTGTGGGTACTGCCATACACGCGCTCATACGCAGGCACGACCGCTATACTGTACTTGATTGTACTCTCAGGCACTGGGTGCTAGTCGGTAAAATTCGTTGTTACTCATTCCTTTCATTTGCACCATAACCGCAGGTACTGCCACGTATTGCTGTTAAGCAGGCACGACTGCCATTCTGTATTACCAGTGTTTCATACACTGTTTTGCAACATTTTGTTGCTGTTGCACTTGATTGTGTTGCTCATTCCTTTCATTTGCACAATAACCGCAGGTACTGCCACATATTGCTGTTAAGCAGGCACGACTGCCATTCTGTATTGCCAGTGTTTCATGCACTGTTTTGCAACATTTTGTTGTTGTTGCACTTGATTGTGTTGCTCATTCCTTTCATTTGCACAATAACCGCAGGTACTGCCACATATTGCTGTTAAGCAGGCACGACTGCCATTCTGTATTGCCAGTGTTTCATGCACTGCTTTGCAACATATTGTTGCTGTTGCACTTGATTGTGTTGCTCATTCCTTTCATTTGCACAATAACCGCAGGTACTGCCACGTATTGCTGTTAAGCAGGCACGACTGCCATTCTGTATTACCAGTGTTTCATACACTGTTTTGCAACATTTTATTGCTGTTGCACTTGATTGTGTTGCTCATTCCTTTCATTTGCACAATAACCGCATGTACTGCCACATATTGCTGTTAAGCAGGCACGACTGCCATTCTGTACTACCAGTGTTTCATGCACTGTCTTGCAACATTTTGCTGCTGTTGCACTTGATTGAATTTTGAGTCACTTTTATGGTGAGGTTTTGAGATCACTTTTACATTTAAGTTTGAACAGTGGTGTTGAATTTTTTTTCTTTCTCTCCTTGGTGTTGTGTGGTTCTTTCATTTTTTTTTCTACTACTGCACTGTAGAGATTTGGGTTTTTTTTTGTGGTTGATTTGGCACTTCGTTATTGACTGTTTAGGAAACAAACATGGAAACCATCAAAACATTCGATGAGGAGCGTTACCTAGACATACTGATTGCTAGGGGTGAGAGATACGGTTTTTCCCCAAGACAGAAGCTCTTCGAATGGGCTCATGAGAAGATGGTTGAATGCCGAGATAAGCTGGAGGAGAGAGCACATGAGGAGGCACAAGCACAACATAAACATGAGCTTGTGCTTGCTCGGCTTCGAGCGGGAATCCCAGACAGTAGTCCTTTATCCGGAAATAGAGATTACAGGAACGGAAAGCACAAGAGCCCCTCGCAGAACTTCAATCGTCCAGCTCCTCCTCCTCACACTCCTAAGTCTTATTACGGCCATGCACCCACACTCAAGAAGGATGACCCGGTAAGACCTAAGCCTCAGCAGTTAAGAGGCAAAGGCCATTACTCTGCTCCACCTTCCCAGGGTTTTCAGCCAAACTCTAAGAGCCACCACGCTCCCTCACACAGCGGCGGCCCACATAGCCGTCTGGCCACTCACTCAGCCCATGTTGTGGAAACAGGGCCAGAAAGGGCCAATGGGGAAAATGCCGAGGAACCACCACACAAACTTGCCAATGTGGAATTCATCAAACATGATGATCTGGAAATGATCCCAAAATGCCTAGAAACCATAAATGGTGTGGAAGCTGAGATAGCCCTTGACACTGGGGCCAATGGCATACTTGTTGACGAGAGATTCATCAGGGATGAAGATTTTACCAGCAAAGTTGTTCGTGTGCGGGTTGCTGAAGGAACACCCCAAATACGACGCTGCTGTGTTA
>JAXCGZ010013776.1:22500-55973 GCA_037179515.1 Halocaridina rubra | reverse complement strand
AAATAGTTTCATTTTATTTTTCACTGTAATGACGGTCCATGATATATAAGACCTGCTGAACTTCAGTAACGAAGAAGTAGTAACCAATAATTCTACAGCATTTTTATTTTGATTAAAAATAACATACTTTTCTTTTTCAGGTTCTTTTCGCCTTTGCCGCCTTGGCAAATGGCGAGTCAAGTTTCTATTATGTGCCATCGCATCTAAGGTATGCGGCCCCTGCAACGTATGTGGCATCGCCTGTACAATTTACACACCTGGCATCGCCTGTACAATTTAGACACCCAACATCGTACGTAGCTTCGCCTGTGCCAGCCTTCCGTACATCGGCCGTGGTATCTAATGCCCTACCTGCTGTCAGCACTCTAAACTATGCTGCGCCTGCTGGTAAGTCGATGTTGCCTGTTTAATTATTACTGATGGAACTGTCAGGAGGAGTCGTAAATTATTTTCAAAGAATGAGAGAGGTGCCTGCTAATAGCAGCAGTTACTTGCTTTATTTGTAGCGGATGGAACTGTCATAAGAAGTAGCAGTTGTAGTACCAGCAGTAAATAGTTTACAGAGACAGAGGTTAATACTAATTTGCCATTGATGGCAGTAAGGAGCAGTAGATTTAGCAGTGCTGCTTGTCAATAATTTACAAAGATAGGGAGGCTCCTGAGGGTAAGCGGATAGTAGTAGTAGTAGTAGTAGTAGTAGTAGTAGTAGTAGTAGTAGTATAGTAGTAACAAAACAATGAGTAACTACAGTAACTGAAATATGAAAAACTATGAAGTACATCAGAAAGTACATATATTTCTTATATTATTATTATTATTATTATTATTATTATTATTATTATTATTATTATTATTATTATTATTATTATTATTATTATTAACCTAACAGCTGTACAGTACACCATCCGTAACATCGCTGCACCAAGCCAAGTCGCTACTGTCTACACTCCCCACAGACAGTACATTCCCACACCGTCTACCTAGACGATGACGATGATGATGATGATGACAACGCCTTCATAGCAACTCCCTATGGTGTAGTACCAGCTGATGATGATGATGACAATGATGATGACGATGATAATGCTGTGATTGTAAAAAGATATCTCTCTCCGGGTTTGTACGGCGGCCAACTTGCACGTACTCCCTCAGTGAGCCCCTGGCAGCCTGCGATGTACAGTGTCACGCTGAGGAGAGACTGGGATAACGACTTTGATGATGATTTCGATTTGGGTGACCGCAAGTAAACAAATACGATGGTCATAATGTGAGCAGTTAAAGGGTCTTCAGTGTTCAGGTTGACCTTTTTTTTTAAATGGAAATTCACTGAGGCTAAAATTGGATTTCAATGTGAAAAATCTGTTTTCTATTTTAAAGAAAAATGGTTTGGCAGAAAGAATACATAATTGCCATTTTAGAGTAGGATGAGAGAGAGAGAGAGAGAGAGAGAGAGAGAGAGAGAGAGAGAGAGAGAGAGAGAGAGAGAGAGAGAGAGAGAGAGAGAGAGAGAGAGAGAGAGAGAGAGAGAGAGAGAGAGAGAGAGAGAGAGAGAGAGAGAGAGAGAGAGAGAGAGAGAGAGAGAGAGAGAGAGAGAGAGAGAGAGAGAGAGAGACTGATTAAATTGTGCTAATGTTCAAAACGTTTTGTATTAAATTTTTTAATAAATAAAATAATAATAACCAAATAAAATGAGTTTTTAAGACCTATAAATGCACTGAGACTCAGAAATAGTGTTGAGCTCTATTTATGAGTCTACTGCCACCTAATGAGCACTGTAACCAGAATGAGTCTTACATAAGACACAATTCTAAAATATAATAATTTTCATAAGTAATAAATAGCTCATCTCAGCTCAGCGAAAGAACGTTTAATTCATACCCAGAAGGAAGTGCATTCGATTTCCCGAAGGAGTTTGTAAAGCTCTTTTTCGCTAGAACCACATTGAGAATAGGGAGGAGAGATGCTGAAGAAATTCATTTTGTACCTCCTGTCAACTCAGCAGATACAGTGAGTACAATCATGCAAATAGGTAATGGGGATTAGTAGACCTGAGTTAAAAGTTCTTACCAAGCCAAATAATGGGGCAACAATCTAGCTCAACGCCGAGCTGGTTCCGAAAACGGAACAACAGTGAGGGATGGTGTAAGGAGGGCTTTATGCGACTGTAACATTCTAAACCCAACAATCACTAGTCTTGAATAGGCCAGCAAGAAACAGCGACCCCACATAAATATGGGATATACTGATAATAAACAAGAAAAAATAATATTATTGGCGGAAAAGAAGAAGTGAAAGAGGTCAGCGAGAAACAGCGACTCCATGTGAATATGACAAAAGCTGCAGATAAAGAAGAAATATATTACTTTGAAGAAGAGGAGTGATGGAAGAGGTTTGCGAGAAAACGCGACCTCATATGAAGATGGCAAAAGTTGATGTTTGAGAAGATAAAAAAAATATATAATGTTTAACTAGAAGGGTGAGGAAAGATGAAAAGGGCTTAAAGAGAAACAGCGATCCCATATGAACATAGGAAAAGCTGTTAGTAAAGAAGAAAAAATATATTACTTCGTGAAAAGAGAGACCAGTGAGAAACAGCAACCCCAAAAGAACATGTGATAATATGCTGTGAACGAAGAATAAATATTTTCTTCATGGAGGAAGAGCAATGGAAGAGGATAAATAAACGCATAGGATCATGGGGGATACACACAGCTGATACAAAAGAGAGAAACACTACCTTCTCTCTGCACCATGTGAATCTGCCAAAGAAATGCAATACTCACTACCTGGAGAGCTAAACTAGGGACCTCCCTGGTGGGAGTCAAACAAGAAGCCCCTGAACTCCGATGGACGGCTGTACTATCTGTATGGATGGATTCGGTTTTACATCACGAACTCCCTTTTCTACTAAGGGCTAGGACGGTTGCCTTCTTGCGAAGGACTTGTTTTGGCAGATGTAATCGTTACCCTGAGTGTATGCCCTTACTAACCTCAGTCCTATCTTTACGACTTAATATAACGGTGCAACTCCCTTGAGCTTGAGATACTGAGTGGACAGTGTTTAGATAAAAAAAATATTTGTACGTAAATAACTTAAAATTTTTGCATATAAGTTATTACATAAAATCATGTTATAGAAAAGATTGTAATATAAAAATTACAATAATAATAATAATAATAATAATAATAATAATAATAATAATAATAATAATAATAATAATAATAATAATAATAATAATAATAATAATAATAGAAATAATAATATATTTTAACATATGAGAAGACAAGGTTGGATAAGTGATTTCAAGACAGCCTTAAGAAGTTATCTTTGAAGGTAAATAATAATAATAATAATAATAATAATAATAATATAATAATAATATGCTAGCTGTGACCTATCAAGTCTCGATTTCAATTCCCCGAGGTGGGTCGTAAAGCTTCTATACGCCAGAGCCTTTTCTGATATTCTAAGGAGGGGAATGTAGAGGTGTTCCTCGCACAATTCTTAGCCCTTGTCCAATCAGCAAACTATATGAGTAGACAACTATAACAGACCCAGTTCCGTAACTTACTACTGAATACAATTCTCCAAAGAACAGAATGGGTAATGAAAGAGGAGAGCTATCGCAAAGATAACTGGATCAGGAATTTGTTCCACAACTAACCACACACATTTAAACATTGGGACGCCATAAACCTTGTATTCTCTTCCTCCAAGAGGCATTTCTTGGCATTAATCTAAGCACTGACCCAGTGATCTCCGTCTTTCCATTTATATTCCCAATAATGCAATACAATGTATTAATAAAAACTAGTAATAGTCCAGCCACATATGGGAGCAAACCACGTCAAATCAGTGCCGGTTCCAAGCCCAGGTCAATGGCGCCGGTTAATGTTAGGAAAGGTATCCGCCGTAAAACTGAGCTAAAATCTATGGTAAGCTGCATAGCAATAATTAGATACAGCGAACCTATATGAAAATGGGGAAAAGTTACCGGGTATGAAGAAGAAGAAGAAGAAGAAGAAGAAGAAGAAGAGAAGAAGAAGAAGAAGAAGAAGAAGAAAAAGAGGTAGGATGGTTAGTCAGATAGATAGGTAACTCAATACAAAGCAATATACAAAAGACAAATAGATAAGAAACATAAAGATAGAATAGATAAAAAGATAGATAAATAAGCACATTGATTGATATATAGATAGATAGCTAGATGGATAGATAAAAAAAAAACACAATAATAAATACATAGATAAGTAGATATACAATATGTATGTGTGTACAGTGCTCGACTTAGGAACTGACGGACCTGCGTTTGAACATACTGCGGGGAGATAGGAAGGGCATCCAATCTTTATCCCCCAACTTTAAGTCGTCTGTTTCCACCCCCAAATGGGGACTAGCAGTGACACATAAAACGTAAATATATATATATATATATATATATATATATATATATATATATATATATATATATATATATATATATATATATATACATATATATATATATATATATATATATATATATATATATATATATATATATATATATATATATATATATAATATATATAAATATATATAAATATATATATATATATATATATATATATATATATATATATATATATATATATATATATATATATATATATATATATATATATATATATATATATATATATATATATATATATATATATATATATATATATATATATATATATACACACACACACACACACACACACACACACACACAACTTTTTTGAAAAAGTTCAAAGACATGCCACGAAACTGGTGCCAGAAATACGCAATCTCGGTTATGATGAGAGGCTGAGGGAATTAGACTTGCCATCACTCGAAGCTAGAAGAGTAAGGGGGGATATGGTGACAGTCTTTAAATTCCTTCATGGTTATGATAGAGTGGATAGGGATGGATATTTCGATATGGCTGGCTCTAGAACTAGAGGTCATAGTTTGAAGCTTGGTAAGAAAACTTGTTTGCAGGATGTAAGGAAATACTTTTTCAGTGTAAGAGTAGTTGATAATTGGAATTGGCTAAGCGAGGAGGTAGTTAATGCTATCTCAATCCATAGTTTTAAGGACAGGTACGATAAGTATCACTAAGTCTAAAAATGGAACCGATGAGGAGACGGGAAGATACGAGCTTTGGGCTCTTTCCCGTAAACACAATTAGGTAATCACAATTAGGTAATCACACACACACACACACACACACACACACACACACACACACACACACACACACATATATATATATATATATATATATATATATATATATATATATATATATATATGCATAGATATATATATATATATATATATATATATTTATATATATTATATATATATATATATATATATATATATATATATATATATATATATATATATATATATATATATATAGAGAGAGAGAGAGAGAGGAGAGAGAGAGAGAGAGAGAGAGAGAGAGAGAGAGAGAGAGAGAGAGAGAGAGAGAGAGAGAGAGAGAGAGAGAGAGAGAGAGAGAGAGAGAGAGAGAGAGACGGAATATATATTATAAACTAGATTTACTCCATCACCGGTTCTCTCCGCAGGTACAGAAAAGGTAAACAAGTTTGGAATTATATATAAAAAAAAATAGTTATTTATCTTTTACTTTATTTTGTCTTGCCCCACCTTGTTTTGAAGGTCACTCAGTGTCAATGCAGTCAATACATGTATGTATGTGCTTATGCACATTTGTATGTACGAATGTATGTACGTATTTTCTTATGAATAATAAATATATAAGTTTGTATGTATGTCTTTGTATGTAATTTCATACTGTCTCATCCTTAAATACCTCCATCCCACTCTCCCTTGTCCTTTCACTCTTCCATTCGTCCTGCTCCTCCTCCTTTTATTCATCTTTCTTCTCCTCTTCATTTTTCCACACCTTATCCTCCTTAACCTTTTACTCCTCCTCTTCTTCCTCCTCATTCTCCTCCTCCTATCCTCCTTCTCCCCCAACACATACTTTGAACTAGACCTTGTTTTTAAGTCAAGGACAAGCTACCATGATTGTCCCGAAAATAAATAAATATATAAATAAAACAAAATGAAAAAAAGAGCCAAATAACAGGGTTACTAAAAACTTGGGGAGGTGGAACGAATGAAGGGATAAAAGAAGAAGAGAGAAGAAGAAGAAGAAGAAGAAGAAGAAGAAGAAGAAGAAGAAGAAGAAGAAGAAGAAGAAGAAGAAGAAGAAGAAGAAGAAGAAGAAGGAGAAGGAGGAGGAGGAGGAGGAGGAGAGGAGGAGGAGGAGGAGGAGGAGGAGGAGGAGGAGGAGGAGGAGGAGGAGGAGGAGGAGAAAGTAGCGAAGATGAGAGAAGAAGAAAAAGAAGAAGAAGAAGACGAAGAAGAGCACTTCGTTGATATGAACGAGAAAAATAAGGAAAAAGATAAATGTGATAAAAATAAATTGAAAAAGAAACAGAGAAAATGTAAAAAGAAAAAAAGTTGAGGCATAAGAGAGAACATAAGATAATTAAACAAAAAAACGAGACTGACGAAAAAGAAAAGACGGACAGATAACACATAGAAAGCAAAATATAAAACAAGAAAAACTGGTGATAAAAGAACAAATACAAAACATATAAAATATATCAAGAAATGAAGAGCAAAGAAAAAAAAAGGTGAAGAGGCTAAATCTAAAAAAAACAAGAGGAAAGAGTAAGAGGAAAAGATTACAAAATCACTCTAAAATAGTCTTTCTATCTTTCTCTCTCATTTTTTTGGGGCAATTACTATAATTGTATTGATCTCAAAAAGTATAACTATATAAGGACCGATTTATTAATAAAATTACCTGCTGTTGTCTAAACTTATTTGTTTGACAAACAAAAACAGAAATAACTCTAGACATAAATAAACCCACAAATACATATAAAGAAAGAAATCCACAAACGAATCTTCTTTAGATAAACAAACATATAAGTTAATAAGCAACAAAATGACTAAGTAAATAACTAAATAAGACTTTTATGATTAAAAGAGAGATACAATATCAAGAGATATATACATGAATGTTTTAGTAATAGAATAATCAGTGCTACTAGAGTGGATTCCTACCAAAGCAGGTAATTGGAAACACACAATAACAGCACACATTATCTGAGTAACGCGAGGTTAGGTTAGGTTAGTTCATTCCCGGTTAAAGAACGAGTTGATAACGTAGTAATCTCACTCCCGCAACGCCAATATATATACAGTATATATATATATATATATATATATATATATATATATATATATATATATATATATATATATATATATATATATATATATGTGTGTGTGTGTGTGTGTGTGTGTGTGTGTGTGTGTGTGTGTGTGGGTGTGTGTGATTACCTAATTGTGATTACCTAATTGTGTTTACGGGAAAGAGCCCAAAGCTCGTATCTTCCCGTCTCCTCATCGGTTCCATTTTATACTTAGTCATACTTATCATACCTGTCCTTAAAACTATGGATTGAGATAGCATTAACTACCTCCTCACTTAGCCAATTCCAATTATCAACTACTCTTACACTGAAAAAGTATTTCCTTACATCCTGCAAAGAAGTTTTCTTACCAAGCTTCAAACTATGACCTCTAGTTCTAGAGCCAGCCATATCAAATATCCATCCCTATTCACTCTATCATAACCATGAAGGAATTTAAAGACTGTCACCATATCCCCCCTCACTCTTCTAGCTTCGAGTGATGGTAAGTCTAATTCCCTCAGCCTCTCATCATAACTGAGATTGCGTATTTCTGGCACCAGTTTCGTGGCATGTCTTTGAACTTTTTCAAGCTTAGTTATGTGCTTTTTCAAGTGCGGATTCCAAAAGGGGGCTGCATATTCGAGTTTTGGCCTCACATAGGTTACATAAATATTTCTGAACATTTCCTTGTCCATGTGCCTGAAGGCTACCCTTACATTTGATAAGAATGCATATGCTGCCCTTACTATGCCATTTATATGTATTTCTGGAGACAAATCTGCTAGTATGTTTACTCCTAGATCTCTCTCATTTTCTGTCTCTTGAAGTTGTACTCCAGCCACCGAGTAGTCAAGCTTGGGCCTTCTTGCACTTGTACCCATTCTCATTACCTTACATTTTGAAGTATTGAATTTCATTAGCCACTTTTCTGACCACTCATGCAGATTATTTAGATCCTCCTGAAGTTCTCTACCATTGTTCTCGTGTTTTACTTTCTTCACAATCTTTGCATCATCTGCAAACATATTCATGAATGAATTTACAGACTCTGGTAGGTCATTTACATATACAAGGAACAAAAGTGGCCGTAAAACTGAACCCTGTGGAACTCCACTACTAACTCTTCTCCATTCAGACACTGAGTGTCTTACTCTAACCCTCTGTTCCCTTCCTTCTAAGTAAGTTTTTATCCATTCCAAAACATTTCCACCTATTCTAGCCATTGATTGCAGCTTCCTAATAAGTCTCCCATGTGGAACAGTGTCAAACGCTTTCTGGAAGTCTAGGAATATGCAATCTGCCCAGCCTTCTCTTTCCTGTAAGATTTGGCTTACCTCATCATAAAATTCTAATAAGTTTGTTACTGTTGATCTACCTTCTCTGAAGCCATGTTGCCTCACTGACAAAAAGTTGAAGGATTCCAAGTGAAGAGAGATATGTTTCCTTAGTAGTTTCTCCATAACTTTGCAAACTATGCTGGTCAAGGAAACTGGTCTATAGTTCAGAGCCGTATCCCTCCTTCCCTTTTTGAAGATAGGTATCACATTTGCTTGTTTCCAGCATCTTGGAATCTCCCCCGACTCCAGTGACTCCTTAAATATGATACTTAGTGCCACTGATATTGTGCTTGCGCATTTTTTAAGCACATGAGGGGATATGTCATCAGGACCTGTAGCTTTATGAACATCTAAATCCATCAGCGCTTTGCATACCTCTGTGGCTGTAAGTTTGATGTTCTCTAATACCGGCCCTTGAGCTTCTATCACTGCAATTTGAGGGGGTGGGGTATTTTCTACTGTAAATACTGACTGAAACTCCTTGTTCAATTCTTTGCAGATCTCTTCATCCGTCTCAGTGATGCTTCCATCCGCTCTCTTTAGCCTTAAAACCTGTTCTTTTACCTTCAGTTTTCCTCTGATAAAGCTGTGGAAAAGCTTGGGGTTTTCTTTAGCCTTCCTGGTGATGTCCCTCTCATAGTCTCTCTCTGCCTCTCTCCTTTTACTTAGGTAGTCATTTCTTGCTCTTTTGTAGGTTTGCCAGGCATTTATGTTTTTTCTCCTCCTATACCTTTTCCAGCATTTGTCTCTCCACTCCTTAGCTCATTTACACCCATTATCGAACCATTTCTCTCTGGCATGAATTACACCTACTTTGGTGACAGGTATGCAGCAATCTACTATCTTCCCATATTTCTCACAAAAGATGTCATACATTTCTTGTACAGATTTGTTGTAAAATAAGGTTCTCCAGTCAATAACTGCAAAAAGCTCATTCATTTTGATGTGATCTCCTTTCCGATAGTTCCTCCTCATGTCCTCAGTGCCTCTACTCTCAGGAAGAATATCTTCAATGATATACTCCATCAACAACACACAGTGGTCACTCTTTCCAATTGGTGGTTCATACTCAATTTTGTCAATATCCAACACATTATCTGTGAACACTAGATCAAGTAGTGATGGCTCATCCCCACCCCTGGCCCTTGTTGGTTCCATTACACGTTGGTGTAGGAAATTCCCTTGTACGCAGTCTAGGAATCTTGCCCCGAATGAGTCCTCACCACTGTGTGGGTCAAGATTTATCCAATCTATCTCTTTATGATTAAAGTCTCCCATAATCAATATCCTACATTTTTTTTCCCATGCCATGTTAACAACTGAGTTTATGACTTCAATAGTACCTATATGACTTTCCTCATAAACTTCAAGCCTATTTTGGTTCCTTGGTGGGTTGTATACAACAGTTATTATAATGCTCTCTGACCCAGTATTTATGCGAGCAACAAGAAATTCCTTGAACTCACTTTCTATAGCCAAGTTTATTTCTTCAACTTGAATCCTTTCACTTATGAGCAGTGCTATCCCTCCACCAGTCCTCTCAGATCTTTCAACCCTTAGTATTCTGAAACCCTTAGGAAAAACTGTGACACTGTTTATGTCCTCACTCAACTTAGTCTCTGTAATTGCTACTATATCTGCCTTACTGTTGTGAATCCTATCTATTAATTCTACTGCCTTACCAGCTAATCCATCAGCATTTGTGTATAACAATCTTAATGAGCCCCATCCCCTGATCTTCTGTCATTATCTTCTTTATCTCCCCTTTGTCTGGTGTGTGTGTGTGTGTGTGTGTGTGTGTGTGTGTGTGTGTGTGTGTGTGTGTGCGTGTGTGTGTGTGTATTCTTTTTTGTAATAGAGTGGGAAGGAAGGGAGTTGTTTTTTTTCTCCGTCATTTGAATATTACGTTTTCTTCTTCCTGCTCTTCATTTTTTAATTATATTTAAGGACATTAGGATATTGAGTCTTCCCCTTATTCGTCTACCTTTTATTCTTAAAAAAATATACATATATGTTATTATGTTACGTAATACTATTCTACTTATTTTTTCTTCTTATTCAATTACTGGTTAAAATAGGTAAAAGTTACGTATTCTTCTTCGACTTGTTAGAAAAGAAAACAACAGAATGTTAAGTATTCTTCTTCTGCTTTTTTTCCTTCTTGAAATACAAATATGCGCAGACTCGACAGTGTCTCTTTTTTTTTTTCTTCTGCTATATTGTTCAACGTAATTCTGACCATCATATGAACAGACCTCTCCGTCAAGTCCTTGATTAATTTGAAGACAACGAGAACTATATCAGATCAGTCTGAGGTTTCCCGTAAACAGAACAATCATCGCGATTCTTTCTGGTGTCATCAGGGTAAGACCATTAAATCTCTCCCTTCTCATCAGTAGTCCCTTGAAGAATATCGAGAGCAAATTAAATAACGTCTGAGGAACGATTGTTTGGCGCCATATTTTTTTTTTCTCCCCTTCCTTTCCCGCGTGTCCGGGATGTTGAGGGGACATTTCAAAGCATGTCCTCTTTTATCACAATTATAAATTATACAAACACACCTCTTTAAGAGGGTCTGTCCATCTCTTATTATCTCTATCTCTTTTTCGTGACTTTCCCCATATCCTTCCCATTCCATCTCCCCCTCTCTAGTGATGACACCCTGAATAGGGCTAAGAGAGTTCACTCATAGCCGTCAATGATTCTCCCCCCCCCTTCCTTATCCTATCCCAGTTATCCATCCATCTATCCATGGGAATTTTAAACTACATGTTACCGTCATACACTGGCCAATAACATTCCTTGTGAACAGTTCAGCCAAAGAACGCTTATTATTAATGAAAAAGTTAAAACTACTAAAGATCGAGCGTGAAATTCTTTAGATGATATTACACTAAATGGAAAAAAAATATTATTTTTATTATTATTATTATTATTATTATTATTATTATTATTATTATTATTATTATTATTATTATTATTATTATTATTATTATCAGTAGTAGTAGTAGTAGTACAGGAAAAATTACTCTCATACTATTGGACTAAAGAAAGAGTAGAAGAAGAAGAAGAAGAAGAAGAAGAAGAACAAGAAGAATAAGAAGAAGAAGAAGACAGTAAATATATTCATGTGTTCTATATAGACCTCTCGCTCTTATTTGATGTCTACCATACTTTTCCAGCAATGGCATGCATATTTTTAGCAGAGATAACATTCTCATACTGCACAATCCTGTGACGTTCACGAGTTGCCTCTGTTTCATTTAAAATAGTCATAGACGCCTTTGTCTCAAATAACTATTTTTATTTGCTCTATTGGGATCTTCAAATATGATTTTAAGATCTAAAAATAAATGCGTGAATGTGTTTGAGAATGTTCGTGCATAAAAAAAAATCAAATCAAATCTATTGATAGGCTTAATAATAATAATAATAATAATAATAATAATAATAATAATAATAATAATAATGAGTTTAGTCCACTTGGCGACAGAGGTTGAAAGAGAGGAAAATGGAACATCAATTGATGAAACAGACGGAGGGACGCTACTGCTACCATTATCTCCGTTTTACCCCCTCCCGAATAACGTATTTTTATATGTCTTCAAATAATCTCTCTTCTTTGTCTGGAATCGAACCTGGGAATTCTAGACTAAGGCCCCACAGCTTAGTCCACTCGGCCATAGAAGTTTTTAAAAGAGAGGGAATTGGATTAATGATTGCAATGGCATCCCTCCATCTGTGTAACATACTCGTAAGTTCCCTCTCTTTTAGCAACCTTTGTGGCCAAGTGGAATAAGCTGTGGGGCTCTAATCTGGAATTCCCAGGTTCGATTTCCAACAAGGAAGGGAGACTATTTGAAGACAATTAAAAATACGTCATTGCATTTGTTTTATCATCTAGCTAGCCTTGGATGTTGAAGAGGAAAAGAAAATATTTGTGCTGACCACTGGTGGAATGGGGAGGGGGTAAAAAGTAGATCATCAAGTTTCCTCCCTATTAACAACCTCTGTGGCCCAGTTGACTAATCTGTGGGGCTCTATCTCGAGTTCTCAGGTACGATTCCCGACAAGGAAGGGCAAGTATTTGAAGACAATAAAAAATGCATTATTATATTGCATTAGTTCTATCAATAATAATAATAATAATAATAATAATAATAATAATAATAATAATAATAATAATAATTACAGCAACAACAACAGAATACAACCTACGCATTTAAATATTACCAATTTGTTACTTCCTACTGCTGGTATTGGAATCTTGACAACAAAAAGAGTTATTTCGAATAATAATTATAATAATAATAATAATAATAATAATAATAATAATAATAATAATAATAATAATAATCAATAATAATAATAATAATAATAATAATAATAATAATAATGATAATAAATATAATAATAATAATAATAATAATAATAATAATAATAATAATAATAATAATAATATTAATAATAATAATAATAATAATAATTATAATAATAATAATAATGATAATAATGATAATAATGAAAGTCTAAAGAATGAAATGTAAGGGGGAAAGTCGACGAATTCTCAGCCAGTGTGACACAAACGTTTCAACAACTAAGTAAAAGAAAGTGAAAAATAGAAATGTGTGGATTCGGTTTTACGTCACGAACTCCCTTTTCTACTAAGGTCTAGGACAGTTGCCTTCTTACGAAGGACTTGTTTTGGCAGATGTAATCGTTACCCTGAGTGTATGCCTACTGAAAAATAGAAATGTGTACAAGTAAAAAAATAAAAAAAAAAAATAAATAAAAATACGAAACTCTCTGTTGCTACCTTGCTAGAAACCAATTTAGATATAAATCTTTCTATTAGGGAAAAATGTAAAAATAAGTGTAGAAAATAAAGTCAGAAAGAGTAACACCTGCAGCTATATTGTCATTTGTCTAGTTTTTATGGATTATTCCCATTTATGCTAATTGGATGCAATTATTCTCGTTTTTCACGTCACCAACTTTTATCTCTCATCCTCCACTCCATTATCCTTTACGTCACAGAAGCTCTCTCTCTCTCTCTCTCTCTCTCTCTCTCTCTCTCTCTCTCTCTCTCTCTCTCTCTCTCTCTCTTTCAGTTTTTTCACATACGAAGTGAAATCAAGTTTTACCCATTAATGAACAGGACATGCCCTGCACACACACACACACACAAACGCACATACACACTCCTATATATACAGCACTTACATTATGCATCTTAACAGTCATTCTCTTTCTTCTTGTTATAGATCTTCGGGAACCATGAAGGCATTGTTGGTAAGAATTTACATTGTTAAAATATTTTTTAAGGAACATTTTACACTGATTAAGTGACTTCATAACCTAAAACTTCTTAAATTATTTCATTTTACTATGACAAATGTTTCATTTCAACAGAGGATCTGAAAAAATTTTATGCTTTGAAGTCTAAAAAAAAAAAAAAAAAAACTTTACAATGAAATTGAAACATGTCATCCTATCAGCTAATTTGTAATAATTCTCTAGAACAGAATTTTTAGCAGCTGCCATTAATATCCTAATCGAACCTCCGAGTTCATTTTTAAAACGTTGCGCACACACATATGAGTATTTTAAAGCTATCTAGTAAGTATTTGACATTATCACTGGAACACTGACATTTGTCTTAACATTCTAAAAATACTATTAAATTTCTCTTACAAACTTCAGATAATTACCAAATCTAATAAAAACGTGCTGGCTCACTTTTAAGTACGAAAGAACTCACAGCGCACTCTGTCTTTCAACAATTTCATTTTAATCTTTCCAAAATACTCTACCACTATTTACAAGCGACTGATAAATGAAGCGAGTATGAGATTTTCGAGTCTGTATGAACTAATATTTAAGAAAGTAGTGTGGAATGTCAAAAAGTCTATGCAGAGCCTAAAATCTCTAACTGATCTAAACTCAAGATCTATCGGTAAGAAATTTATGATTCTCTCTCATTACATAGCCTAAGAATCTTTACATGTACATAACTTATGACCCTCTTGTTATACACACAACATAAACTCCACTACCCATAAACAACTTACAGAACACAAGTGTATATAATCATAGAATATTGCTTTTATAATGCATTGACATTATTGGTCCATAGCTTGACTCATCAAAGCTAAGTGAGCATCTAGGAGATATGACCATTTCGATATTTCGTAGAATTCCTGAATATATTAAAAAAATATAATTTCAGTACCATTTCTCTGAGTAAACTTGGGTAAATAGGCTGCAGAGTTTAAAAATAGACTTCTTGTCATACTGAAAACCCAATTAGATTTAATCTAGCCAAAATCATTAACCACCTTGGTGGTGAACATACAGCAGTGAGAAATAGCATAAAAAATGCTTTATGCATGTCAGTCCAGTAATCAGATTCAAAGTGCTATTAATTTGAACAAAGTACTCTCTGTCTTGCACAGTTATACAGCTCCTGGAAGGTTATAAAGCAGAATTTTGGGTCACAAGTAGTCTCCATTTGAAAGAGAGTGGATAAAGACTAGTTTGAGCTAAGGGATTAGGGCTGGATGCCCTTCACCATGCCCCGTAGTTGGATAGAACCAGTGTTAGTTGCTCCCGAGACAAGCACTCTCCTACTGAGATACATCTCCCCCCTCAGCTCTTGGAAGGTTCTAGGCTAAATATCAAAACCAGAGAAAGAAAATAACCCTCTAGTAATCTAGTTCCTAATATTAAAGAAATTTTCAAAAATTTAAATTCTACAATAAACAATCGCTCACTGCAGCTCATTTAGAATTTCACTTCTCTTTGGTATCATCACAGTTCCTGTGGTTTGAAAGCGGTTAGACAACTTTCTTTGAGGGTTACTATATAAATATAATTTTAATTTGCTCATTTCATTTCTTCCACAGATACTGTTAGCAAGCATAGCCTTTGCAGCTGGTGCTCCTTCATCAGCAAAGGAAGAGCATGATGTGAAGAAAAGATCACCCGATGACGATATTTACTTCTACCCATCCGCTTCATTTGGATCGGTCAGAGCTCCTTCCTTCAGAACAGGACATGGATTTGGTACTGGAGGCTCTAGTTTCCAAATGCCACTGAGGTATTTCATGGATTTTGATGACATATTTGATGATCGCAGAAAGAGAGAGGCCCTACCAACAAATCGTCAGAAGAGAGCAGCAGACTTTGATGATGATGATTTTTACTGGTTCCCTAGAACATCGGTCAGGACTTACGGAACACAGCCCATAGCCAGAACAAGCTTCTTGAGGCCATTTGGCAGGTTCTTCGTTGATTATGATGACCTCTTTGAAGACAGAAGGAAGAGGCAAATCACCGCAGAAGATACCAAGAGACAAAAGAGGTCTGCTGATTTTGATGATGATGATGAATTTTATTATTATACTAGTCCAGTTACGACATACTCAGTGGCACCAGTAGCAGCAAGAACAGCAGCTTTTGCCACTGGGCCAGCCGTGACCCCCTTCCGAACAGTCTATTACAGTGTAGATGATGATGACGATCACGACCGCAAGAAACGCTCGGCTGGACCAGATGATGATGATGACGATGATTTCCGTATCGTTTACACTTACACCCAACCAAGAACTTTTGTTCAAACTAGAACAGTTGTTCAGCCAAGACCTGTAGCTTACTCCCCAGTATCTTATGTGACATATGATTTTGATGACAAGAAATAAAATATAACACTATACCATGTTGACAATATGGACTGCTTAATGTATTTTTCACACTGACTACCTAAGGCTCGTTGATAACAAGTGACAATCTCCAATATACAAATGATGACTGTTATATATTTGAAACATTAATAAAAGAGTAACGGACCAAATTAATTAACCTTTTTACTACTGCTACTAATTGAGCTGTGAAAATATTGAAGATGTAAAAAATTGTGTCTGATTCTGTTTTGATTGTTAAAATCAACAATGATATGCCTTTGTATACTATTCACAATAAATTTTTGCAACTTACATAGTATTAAGATTCAACTCCTAATAATAAAAAGCTTTATTAGCTATTGCTTAATAAAAGCTGCTTCAAACAACGAACGTTCAAATGAGGTAATATAATTGTGCATAATAACAATAAAGAAAGCCATTATGTGTGTCGGGCTTTAGAGCAGATTCTTGCCCAATTATCATTTGGATGCCCCAAGCAAGGTGGTGGTGAGGGAATTATGGTAACCCTTTATCCCCAAGAAGCTAAGAGGAGTGACTGAGGTATGTGTGACTTTGGTGATTGTGTGCTTTGACTCGGGAAACCCCTTAACAAGGTACAATTCAGCCATCGTGTGTGTGTATATATATATATATATATATATATATATATATATATATATATATATATATATATATATATATGTATATACAGTATATATATATATATATATATATATATATATATATATATATATATATATATATATATATATATATATATATATATACAGTATATATATATATATATATATATATATATATATATATATATATATATATATATATATATATATATATATATATATATATATATATATATATATATATATATATATATCACATCATTTATCTTGGCTGCTTCCCCCAATTTGGGGGGTAGCCAACATAAAAAAAAGAAACAATAAGGGGATTACTTTGCTCTATGGGCAATGACAAGGGAGCTGGCGACCATTCAGATGGCACTGCTGGAGTGCCACAGCCCATCCTCCCGGCTCTAGCACAAACTGTGTCGCTTCATAATGCCAACTCCCCTACTGCCCCTACCACAGGGCTACCTCTGTAAGATGCAGCCCCGTGGTAACAGCAAATGCCCATCAGAGCTGTGTCGCAATCGCTCACCACTCATTCCTATTCCTAGCACACTCGCTTCCCTCACATCCATCCTCCTATCATTGTATAAGATAGTGGTTGTGCCAGCTGTGATGTATAGATCAGAGTTATGGGGTATGAAAGTAAGTGAGAGACGGAAACTAAATGCGTTTGAGATGAAATGCCTGAGGAGTATGATTGGTGTATATATATATATATATATATATATATATATATATATATATATATATATATATATATATATATATATATATATATATATATATATATATATATATATATATATATATGGGAGGAAAAGACTATTAAATAAAACAACGAAAATAAATATATAAAAAGTACTTATTAATTTCGTGACCCTAACTGGCCATCTTCTCAAAGTACTTTGAGAAGAGAGGAAATAAGATTTTTGGAGGAAGCAAATAAAGCACAAGGGCAGGAGAGAAAGGAACTACAAAAACGAATAAAGAAACTGTGAACTAGAAACCAGAGTTTCTAAACAAGAAGATAAAAACAAACAGCTGAATGACAACCTAAATTAATTAGATGTTAGTTCACAGCTCTCTTCTGAGAGAGACGAGATTGCAGCTTGGCATGTCCAGATTAAGGAAAACATTGAACAGTTTAGAAAAGAGTTCCAGGAGCTGAATTTGGAAAATGATGCCATGAAAACTTCTTTTGCTGATGCACTAAAGGGGAATGTGGCAGTAAAAGAGGCTGTAAAGGTGGTGGCACTGGAAAACATACAAACAGTTGACTATAAAGAGACAGTAATCGAAAAAATGAAAGACGTTGTGATGGAAAGGGCAAATCCAATTATTAAACAGACCCTTGATAAAGAGAAGACAGTGGTAATCTCAGGCATAAGCGAATCCCAGGAGCCAACACGGCAGGCGAGACTTGAAGAAAATAAAGCTAGGGTTGTAGACCTGATAAGAAAGCTTGGAGTAGTTTGTGGGCCTGAGGATATTGTAAACATACACCAACTAGGCAAATATTCGAGGGAAGGAAAGCCGAGACCAACAAAAGTAACCTTTGAGAGAGGGGAAACACGTAGGGAAACATTGTTGAGAAAAAAAAAGTCTAAAAGACCTTCAAGAATTCAAAGAAGTGTTCATTAGACGACACAGAACACAGGAAGAGATGGGAAAGATCAAAAACTTGTTGGAAGAGGCAAGAAGGTTAAATGAGGAAAGAAATGAAGAAGAGAAGAAAAATTTTCATTTCAGAGTTCTTCCAGACAAAGGGGAGATAAAGAAGATAATGACAGAAGATCAGGGGATGGGGCCTCATTAAGATTGTTATACACAAATGCTGAAGGATTAGCTTGTAAGGCAATATAATTAAAAGATAGGATTCACAACAGTAAGGCAGATATAGTAGCAATTACAGAGACTATGTTGAGTGAGGACATAAACAGTGTCACAGTTTTTCCTAATGGCTTCAGAATATTAAGGGTTGAAAGATCTGAGAGGACTGGTGGAGGGATAGCACTGCTCATAAGTGAAAAGATTCAAGTTGAAGAAATAAACTGACTATAGAAAGTGAGTTCAAGGAATTTCTTGTTGCTCGCATTAATACTGGGTCAGAGAGCATTATAATAACTGTTGTATATAACCCACCAAGGAACCAGAATAGGCTTGAAGTTTATGAGGAAAGTCATATAGGTACTATTGAAGTCATAAACTCAGTTGTTAACATGGCACGGGAGAGAAAATGTAGGATTTTGATTATGGGAGATTTTAATCATAAAGAGATCGATTGGATAAATCTTGACCCACACAGTGGTGAGGACTCATTCGGGGCAAGATTCCTAGATTGCGTACAAGGGAATTTCCTACACCAACATGTAATGGAACCAACGAGGGCCAGGGGTGGGGATGAGCCATCACTACTTGATCTAGTTTTCACAGATAATGTGTTGGATATTGAAAAAATTGAGTATGAACCACCAATTGGAAAGAGTGACCACTGTGTGTTGTTGATGGAGTATATCATTGAAGATATTCTGCCTGAGAGTAGAGGCACTGAGGACATGGGGAGGAACTATCCGACAGGAGATTACATCGAAACGACCTTTTCCAGCATTTGTCTCTTCACTCCTTAGCTCTTTTACACTCATTATCGCACCATTTCTCTCTGGCATGAATTACACCTACTTTGGAGACAGGTATGCAGCAATCTACTATCTTCCCATATTTCTCACAAAAGATGTCATACATTTCTTGTACAGATTTGTGGTAAAATAAGGTTCTCCAGTCAATATATATATATATATATATATATATATATATATATATATATATATATATATATATATATATATATATATATATATATATATATATATATATATATATGGTAGGAAAAGCCTAATAAATAAAACAAATATATAAAAAGTACTTATTAATTTCGTGACCTTAACTGGCCATCGTTTCAAAGTACTTTGAGAAGGTGGCCAGTTAAGGTCACGAAATTAATAAGTACTTTTTATATATTTATTTTCATTGCTTTATTTAATGGGCTTTTCGTACCATTTTAGACTGTATGTTAACAGTTCAGTGTTATTAATATATATATATATATATATATATATATATATATATATATATATATATATATATATATATATATATATATATATATATATATATATATATATATATATATATATATATATATATATATATATATATATATATATATATATATATATATATATATATATATATATATATATATATATATATATATATATATATATATATATATATATATATATATATATATATATAGGGGGTCAATATACGACAGGGTTCCGGTTCTGAAACTTGATGTAACCCGATTTTCAATGTAAGTCAGAACACACCTGAATACGAATCTAGGCCCCCCAAAATATCTATGCTAAAAATAAATAATCTAAAACATGTAAACATAACCTAAGTTCTTAATCTAAGACATAAAAATAGTAAAAGTGCACTATATGCTTCCCTTTACTTGCGTGGTTGGCTTGCACACTGGAAGGGGCGTTGCAAGGTAGAGAGAGACAGGCTTATAGGGAAGAGGAAGCTGGAGAAGTAGGTGCTGAAGAAACTGGGGCAGGTGAGTCTGGAGAGGCAAGAGAACCTTCAGCAGATGCTGGAGATACTGAGGCAGGTGAATCTGTAGAGGAAGCTGAGGTAGAGGGTATAGGATATGTTGGTAAGGGCTCTACCTTCTTGAAGAATTGGTCGAGGCAAGTTTGGAAGGATGCTGTCTTCTTCTCTTCCCAAATCTCCCTGTAATACAGCAGGGAATCCATGACCCCTCTGGTGACTTTAGTGTACCTGACAGTGTTGGGGTCCTGAGCCTCGAACTTTGCCAACCCTTCCTCTATTAGAGCAAAATATTGTTACATGTCCCTGCTTGTGAATCTCTTGGGCTCTGGGCTGGCATTTCTGCCCCCTCTACAATCTGCTGCTCCATTTGAATGAGGTCCTCCAGCAGCTTTGTTATATCATCAGCCCCCACCTCCAAATTGAACTCGTTAATCAGGGCAACAACGTTCTTGGTGACAGCCTCCACTGTCTACTCAAAGCCATGAAAGTCATTCACAAATTGGGGACACAGTTTCTTCCATACCCTCATTCAAGTTTGTCTGTGTAACTTCGCCCCAAGAATCAGCAATAAAGAATATTGAATTTTGTACGACTTCCAAAACTCCTTTAGAGTCAATTTCTTATTTTTCTCAGTTGCCCTGAGAGCCATAGCAATGGTCCTTTGGAGGTAGTAGCCCTTGAAACCCTGATCCATGGGCTCTAACAGGGAGGTGGTATTATGTGGAAGGTATAACACCTTGATATTAGGATGAAAGTCATGCAAATGGACAGGGTGAACAGGGGCATTCTCCATTACTAGCAACAGCTTAAAGGATAGGTCCTTGTGTTGATATAGGTTCCCGAAGAAAACACTTGGTTCTGGCCTTAAAGTGTAATATGAGAGACAATATATATACAAGAGACTATATAAAGGAGCATCATAAGAGTAAATGGGAAACACCTAGCACGTGTGACTGACAAGGCACGTGGCTGAAACTTGACTGACTAATAATGAATTATTGCTTTACATTATACAAGATATGCTATATAGCGTCAATTGAATTAAAATTTATATAAGAGAGGCATGGGTTAGTTATATAAGAAATGAAAACTGTTTGTCGGTACACATGTTCACTTATATATCCACAGCTCTCTCCCCTCTCATGCTCATAGCACCATTATGAGCAGACTCTCTTTTCCATGAGTCCGAGTGAACGATGTGGGACAGTGGGGGAATTATATACAGGATTTTTCAACGCCGAGCAAGGGGCAACAGCAGCATGGGGGAGAGGGTCAACACTAGGAGAGGGCACTGGACGGAGATGACGACAATTCCGGCACCAAACTTGTCCACTGGGAAGACGTACCTATTACTCCCTGGACCTGCCGCAGCCCATAACTACTCCGACCTTGTCCCAATGGTGTGACATCAAGTCTTGAATTCAGATAAGCTGGCCGACGGTCCTGGCAAGGGGACGGGCGTGGGAATTGTACTGGCACTTGATTGTTCAGTACAAGCTGCAGCTCGGCGGTCACAGTTCTTGGTCCAGGCTTGCCATTCCTTGGAGAAAGACTCTGGGTAGGCTGGGACATAGGAGCAGGGGAGTCAGTCATACAGCACCTGGGCAGGAGAGCGACCTGCAAGCATGGGGGTGTTGCGTAGTCCTAGGAGATGCCTGTCAGAGTCCTCACAGTCGATGTATCCATTGGGTGTCATCTTCAAAATGAGGTGCTTTACAGACTTGACAGCCACCTCAGCATGTCCAATTGACTGGGGATAGTGGGGCGAGGATATTACATTGTGAATGTCCTAATATTCCATGAAGTCCCAGAAGTCAGCGGTGTTTAAAGATGGGCCTCCACCAGTCCTTAGGCAGAGGGGAACACCAACTTCCAGGAAGTATTTGCTGAACATTCTGACTATTTTTGAAGCTGTCATTTCGAGTCCGCATGTTACAACCACAGTCTAACCTGACAATCTGTCCGCAATTAACAGAAATGACTTCCCTGTAACCTGGAAGAAATCAGCGGAGACAGACTCGAAAGGCCTCGTAGGGTGATCGTCAGATAGGAGGAGTTCCTGTTGCTGGCTAGGCTCCTGAAGGATCCTGTCGGTTTCCGTAGGAGGTGATGACTCATCTACTGTGGTGGAGGCATTGCATGTAACGATGCGTCATACGTGATGAAGGTTGCCATGTTTATTGCAAGGAGAAGGGGAAGCTCTATCGGAGCCTAAAGGGCTGTCATGACCCTTGTCCTTTTTCTTGCAACATCTGTTGTGGTGCCCAGTCTTGTTTCAATTGCAGCATTGCACATCTTTGGACCAGTGACCCTTATGGCCACAGATGGTACAGGTACCATCAGCAGAAGGGCACCTTCCCAGGCCATGCTGGCGGTTGCAAGACTGTCATGAAGAACTGGATGAAGGCTGTGTCGGTGGTTCCTGCTGGGAGGAGACTGTCTCCTGCCATCATTGTTCCTTCTTGTATGCAGAAATGGCATGGAGATGAACTGGTGAGGCGTGAATAGCTGAAGCAGTTGTGCAAGCAGTCTCGAATGACCTACAGCATACGACGAACGTGTGGAGGGATGCAGCTGCGTTGAGAGAGATAAGGCATTGTACAAGGTCCTGATCTCAGACTACAATCAGTATCACCATCTTCAACTGTATCTCGGCACACGTAATGGGATCACTGGAACACAGGTCTACCTCCTCAGCCAGGTTTTTGAGGCAGACATAAAAGTCACTGAAGGACTTACAGTTGGCTTGTTTACAACAAATTAAGTCATGATGTCGAATGGTTTCGTTCCTGAGATTCTTGAAGTGATCTTGCAAACAGTCGAGTACTTTGTCCACAGTGAGATAAGTATCTGGAGGGATGCCAGGTGTGTGTTCCAGAACTTTTTGTAAGTTAAGGGAAATGCATGTGCGAAGCTGTATGAGCTGTTACTCTCTTGCCCAGCTCTGAAGCTCTATCATGACAGCAAAGTCGTGCCACCTCCAACAACATTGGTGAAAAACTAGAAACTTGTCATCAGCTTGGAGAGAGGGTGGGCTTTGTGGCACTGGTTTGATTGGAGGAGGAAGAGTAGCTGTGGACGTAGTCGTGAAAAACAGGTGTGGGAAACGGATGAACAGGAGGGCTTTGGGTCACAGGAGGTACTAGTGAATCCTGGGAATTGATACTAACAGACAAGTTTGTTTGCATTGTAAAGTGATTAGGTACATCTTGCATGGGCAGGGCAAATATGCCACTCTACATATGTGACATCATCTGTAGGGGTGCCGTAAATCTTTAATATTCCTTCCAGCATCGCAAGGTGTCCTGGTGAATTCAGCGTTGCTCAGACTCTCATAGAAATTTCAGAAGTTGAAGGATTTCACCTCTGCTATCCTGTGTGGATGTAATGTTGGGAGTTAGCAGTGGTGGGAGGGAGTATGCAGCAGCCTCTGCATCATAATGAATTGTGTATTGCTTATATTCCTCATGAGAAGTGGTGAAAGTTGTACTGTTCATCCAGGGCATATGGGGAGTCTCCAGAACGGGCAGGAGAAGGCGAATCAGCCATTGTGCAGTAGAAAAAGGCAGGTAGGCTCAAAGTGAGTAAAATTCAGGAATGTAAAACAGATTCCTGGGCAAAATACAGCGTGTAGCTGAGGCGGGTGCCAGTGAGCCCGGATGGTGGTGCTCAGGCAGGGAGGCTCATGGCAATTAATTGTAACGGTGGATAACAAGCATAAGTCGTCAAGCAGATATCGTAGGGTAAGGGTGTGCTTGATGACTCCGCAATGGGGAGGGTAAAAAGCCTTCCCATCACAATACATATGCAAAAACGCCACAATACACCACTTGGGAGTGTATGCTCTGTACTGACTCACTATACTAAACTCCCTGAGCACTATACACTGCGATAAAAGATCTTATACTACACTGTAATCCAAAGGCAAAGCGCTGTGGGGGGGGTCTAATAAATAGGCTAATTTATACAAATTTCGTCTCTCAATATAAAGCATAGAACATGAAAAATATTCACTGAAATGGGTTCTTGAAGGGAACACTTGGTTCTGGCCTTAAAGTGTAATACGAGAAACAATATATATACAAGAAACTATATATACAGAAGCACCACAAGAGCAAATGGGAGAGAAACCTAGCAATTGTGACTGATATATATATATATATATATATATATATATATATATATATATATATATATATATATATATATATATATATATATATATATATATATATATATATATATATATATATATATATATATATATATATATATATATATATATATATATATATATATATATATATATATATATATATATATATATATATATATATATATATATATATATATATATATATATATATATATATATATTACTTTGTCAAGGTGCTATCAACTACACCACTGAAGGTCTAAAGGAGAAGCAAACCTTACAACTTAACTGCTATACTAGAAAAAACACATTCTATCTGAATGCCTTTTTGTTCATATTACACCTCCTAACCTCACTCGTGGCTTCATTTTTCGCATTTAATTCAAATCTTAGCTATATAGGTATTAATAATAATCAAATAAACACATTAACATATGTGAAAACACAAATCATATATTACCTCTGACTGCGAGTTAAACCTAAGAAGCACAATTACTGTGCCAAGGAACTATCAACCACACCTTTGAAGGTCTGTAGGCGAAGCAAATCTTACAGCTTAACTGCTATACTAGGAATGAATGCATTCTATCTGAATGCCTATTTGTTCATATTAAATCTTCTCCTAACCTCACTCGCATTTAATTTACATCTCAGCTATATAGACATTAAACACATTAATATATGTGAAAACAAGAATCATGATTTACCCCTGACTGGGACTCGAACCTAAGACACATAATTACTGTGCAAAGGCACTATCAACTACACCACTGAAGGTCTAAAGGAGAAGCAAACCTTACAGTTAACTGCTATACTGGGAATAAACGCATACTATCTGAATGCCATATTGTTCATATTACAGCTTCTCCAAACCTCACTCGTGGCTTTGTTTTTCACATTTGATTCAAATCTCAGCTATATATGCATTAATAATAATCAACTAAACACATGAACATATATGAAAACATGAATCATATTTTACCCCTGCCAGGGACTTGATCCCAGACACATCTGAAGGTCTAAAGGAGAAGCAATCCTTACAGTTTAACTGCTATACTAGATATGAATGTATTCTATCTGATAGTGCCTTGGCACAGTGATTATGTGTCTTAGGCACGATTCCTGGTCAGCGTAAAGTATGATTCATGTTTTCACATATGTTAATGTGTTTATTTGATTATTATTAATACCTGTATATCTGAGATTTGAATTAAATGGGAAAAACAAAGCCACAAGTGAGGTTAGAAGAATCTGTTATATGAACAGAAAGGCATTCAGATAGATTGAGTTCATTCCTAGTACAGTGTAGCATTTAAGCTGTAAGGTTTGCTTCCCCTTTAGACCTTCAGTCATGTAGTTGATAGCTCCTTGGCACAGTAATTATGTGTCTTAGGTTTGAGTCCCGGTCAGAGATAAAATATGATTCATGTTTTCACATATGTTTAAGAATTTATTTGATTATTATTAATGCCTAAATAGCTTAGATTTGAATTAAGAGCGAAAAACGAAGCCATGAGTGAGGTTAGGAGAAGCTGCAATATGAACAAAAAGACATTCAAATAGAATGCGTTCATTCCTCGGGGGTCCCCACTTTACGTCTTAACTTAAGTCGGATTTCGACTTAAGTTGGAACACACTTATAATTCGAACCTAGATACCCTCAATGTTAAATATATATACTGTACTCTAAATCATAGAAAAATTATCTAAGTTCTTAATCTAATACATAAAAATAGTTAAAGTATACTATACACTATGGCTTACCTTTAGTACTGTGGTTAGTTTGCATCTGGATGACTGGTATGTGGAAAAATTTATTTATTAATTATTTATTGGTCTCTGATGTAAACTCTAAATGACTTAAAAAGGACAACCCCTGTATAAGAGTTAAGCTGTAAGGTTTGCTTCTCCTTAAGACCTTCAGTGGTGTAGTTGATAGCGTCTTGGCATAGTAATTATGTGTCTTAGGTTCGGGTCACAGTCAGGGGTAGAATATCATTCATGTTTTCACATATGTTATTGTGTTTAATGCCTATATAGCTGAGATTTGAATTAAATATGAAAAACGAAGCCAAAAGTGAGGCTAGAAGGTGTAATATGAACAAAAATGCATTCATATAGAATGCGTCCATTCCTAGTATAGCAGTTGAACTGTAATAATTGCTTCTCCTTTATATCTTCAGAGATGTAGTTAATAGCGCCTCGGTGAAGTAATTATGTGTCTTAGTTTTGAGTCCCGGTCATAGGTAAAATATGATTCATGTTTTCACATATGTTAATGTATTTATTTGATTATTATTAATGCCTATATAGCTGAAATTAGAATTAAATGCGAAAAACGAAGCCACGAGTGAGGTTAGGAGAAGATGTACTATGAACAAAAAGGCATTCAGATAGAATGCATTCTTTCCTAGTATAGCAGTTAGACTGTAAGTTTTGTTTCGCCTTTAGACCTTCAATGGTGTAGTTGACACTGTCTTAGCACAGTAATTATGTGTCTTAGGTTCGGGTGATTATCAGGGGTAAAATATGATTCATGTTTTTACATATGTTAATGTGCTTAATGCCTATATAGCTGGGATTTGAATTAAATGCAAAAAACGAAGCCACAAATGAGGTTAGGAGAAGGTGTAATATGAACAAAAAGGCATTCAGATAGAATGCATTCTTTCCTAGTATAGCAGTTAGACTGTAAGTTTTGTTTCGCCTTTAGACCTTCAGTGGTGTAGTTGATACTGTCTTGGCACAGTAATTATGTGTCTTGGGTTCGGGTGATTATCAGGGGTAAAATATGATTCATGTTTTAACATATGTTAATGTGTTTAATACCTATATAGCTGGGATTTGAATTAAATGCAAAAAACGAAGCCACAAATGAGGTTAGGAGAAGGTGTAATATGAACAAAAAGGCATTCAGATAGAATGCATTCATTCCTAGTATAGCACTTAAGCTGTAATAATTGCATCTCCTTTAGACCTTCAGTGGTGTAGTTGATAGCGCCTTGGCACAGTTATTGTGTCTTAGCTTCGAGTCCCAGTCAGAGGTAGAATAGGATAAGCAGGTAACATCTCAATATAAAAAGGAAAAGAGAAGAGTTGGAACATTCTAATGAGACAGAGGTAGAAGTTTCAAAGTTAGCAATATCCCAGTAAGTGAGGACACTGCATAATTGTTTCATTCAGATGAAAAACTATAGAGGTTGGCAGAAGATTTCAGTACGGACAATGGGAGAAGTAAACTAACGGTTTACAGAAAATCTAGTAAACTATTGTGATTTAAATAACTCGGATGGTTGCATAACATGATTCTGATAACAATGGTTTTGGCTGTTTCAAATATTTAAGAGTTGAAATAGAGGATGTCAGGATAAAGAGATTGACCTAGGAGTAAGAGAAGAGATGATAATATAGAGTATGGATTGAAGAAGGGGTTCCATATTAAGAGTAAATTTGGAATTAATAATGGATTGCTTGCTACAACAGTACTGAATGGCAACAAGTATCGAAGCATGAATCAACAGCGATTAAAAATGTAGAGTGGAACACAGATAACTTAGCTAGTTTGGCTCTCTAGAAAGAATGGTCATAGTAATAATTGTGATAAGGCTGTACAGATTAGATTTACAAGTCATAGAAAACAAAGGAAAACCTTGACAGAAATGAAGACTAGGGTGTGCAATGTCTTGCTATCCATGAGGGTGAAGACCTTTTTAAGATAAAAAGAATAGATGCAAAGTGATACCCAACCCACCCTGACAAAGAGTCAGCTCTAAAGAAGGAGACAGAGTAAACACGGGAAACCTTTGGGCCTGGATCTGGAATTCTGTTTTTGGCATTGGCTTGATTTTGTTAGATATATTTAGTACGCACAAGAGTGACTATGAACAAATGCTTATAATTTGCTATGGAAGTTTATGGTTAATTTCAATTATCATGAATTTTCTTCCCTTTGGTTGTGGGAGTCCTGTTGTTCCTGACAGAACAGAACAAATTGTATGAAAGAAATGCCACAATAGTTTTACTAGATGTAGTAACTTGGAAAGTAAAGAAGTTCTTTCTTTCCAGTAAATGTTTTAGTTTTCCTATAATAATAATAATAATACTAATGATAATGATGGTAATAATAACAATAATTTAATTTGTTAATTTCTATTTCTAAATGTGTTTAACAGTTTATACTATATATACCTAAAAAGATGAAAACAGTATTGCACCTCATTTCCTAAATATTAAAAAAAAGAACCTAACCATTAACTCCTCTCCTACAAGTCAAGACATACTGGAGCATGTGAAACTCTGCTACATCTAAGTACTACTGGAAACTTGGGTACCGGAGGTGTATTAGGTTCCACCAACAATTTCTCAGGACATGGAGGAGCACTAGATACTCTCTCAGGGCTAGGTGGATCGCCTTTCCAAATCTGATCTTAATGACGCTTCATCACTTGTCCTTCTTTTGTGGATACCTTATAAGATAAAGGACCTGTTCTAGATTTAACAGTAGTGGGAGTCCACTTAGCTCCGTGAGCATAATTACGTACTATATCTGGATCATCTGGAGATAGTTCCAATGATCTAAGAGACTTAGCATCATGTAGTCGCTTCTGATCAGCTGTTGCTTTAACATTCTCTGCTGATTAGTTTCTCCAGGTCTTAGTAACTCAAAACCAGAACGTATTTGGCGACCAAGTAATAACTCAGTAGGTGATAAACCGGTTGTAGTGTGAGGAGTTAGCCTATACTTGAATAAAAAATTTTCAAGGGCAACCCTCACTTCCTCCCCCTAAGCATGAAGCAAAGGGAACTAGAAAGTACGCACCATGTTTTCTGCCAGCCCATTCGTAGAGGGATGAAGAGGTGCAGAACGTACATGACGAATTCCATGCAGCTCAGTAAAACTTTGAATCTCATTGCTAGTGAGGTAGCTAGTATTATCACTCACCAGCACAACTGGCAGGCTCCATCTAACAAATCATGCATGTAGTAGGTTTATAGTAGCAGTAGAATTAGAGTATTAGTCTGGAATATCTCTACCCACTTAGAATGTGCATCAACGATAATCAAATAATGAGTACCATGAATTGGATCTGCGTAGTCCACATGAATGCAATGCCATGGAACCGATGGCCATTCCCAGGGGTGAAGAGGGTTTTAATTAGGAAAACTACGATTTTCTAGAGATGTAGAACAGGGCTTTACAAATGATTCTACTTCACCATCTAACCGTGGTCACCAAAAATAGGCTCTAGCCAACATTTTCATATTAAATGCACTCATGTGGTCAGCATGTAACTCCCTAGGTAAAATTTCTCTAGCTCCAGCAGGGATAACAACTCTATGTTCCCATAGGGTACAGTCACACTGAATCGACAAATCCGTCAAAGTATTCTTAAACGGCATAAATCTACTCTCTACTTTGTCAGGACAAACATAATAACAATACTGCAATACTCTAGACAACACAGGGTCACATGTAGATATTTGTTTAGCAGTCACAGGTGTACTATTTATAAAGTCAACCGTATCAATCCATTCAGCAGGTATAGGAACACTCATTCATGCTGCTTAAAGGTAATCTACTTAGTGCGACAGCACTACCTAAAACTTGCAATCGGTTCCATGGCATCGCATTCATGTGGACTATTCGGGTCCTATTCATGGTAATCATTATTTATGAGATGTATAAGTACATGCATTCCATTGGGGTTATAACACTAGACTAATTTCATCTAATTCCCATCAACATCATGGATTTTTCCCTAAAACAAATCTTCATTACTTACTAACAGCACATAATCTTCACAACTATCTAATAAACTGATAAATATGGAGTTATAAACACTTGGCAAGAGCAACCTACAGCATCATCAATGCTGATCTAATAAACTAGATTATCCACATTTTCATATCAATAAAATATGCCTCACTGCACAAGAGAAAGGGACTCAAAACTATGATACAAAATTGTTTTGCTCAAGGGAGCATGTTAGTGTTAATCACACAGTTAGGGCACCTAACATTGTCTCCATACCTTGAAAGATATATACAGGCTATTATTTTTAGTATAGTCCCATACTTTAATTTAATGGCTTTTCACTTTCACACCCAATTGCTCTAAATGAAGTCTGAGAAAACAGACTACAAGATACCTTCCACATCTCGTTTCAGCTGCACTTTAAGTTCTATCAAATTTTTTTTCACATTTTACATCAATATCGTTTTCCATCATGTGGGTGGATTCATACAGATTGAAGCAGGGGCATTAAGCCTGCATGCCTTTTCTAACACCCCAAAGTGGGCTCAATCATGGGTCTGTCACCTTCCAAGTAGAGGATTCAACCAATACGCTACTATGGTTCCCTTAAAGTTAATTAAACAGTTCAGCGAAATACCATGTATGTATAAGTAAATGTGAAGAATCCTAATATAATCAAAACCCAACTTGTTTAATGGGAGGGAAATTTCTTTATATTGCAATGTAATCTGGCTTGCCAGTTAATGAAAGATGCAGATCAGCAAACACAGTATATATCTGAGATGGTAAGAATATACCCAAAAGAAGAGATTACATACATTTATTCTTTATAAATCTTAAAAAGCATTGATTGGTAAATCAAATAACTCTTTCTGTTTACCTTTAATATGAAAAAAGAAATTTCATAAACGAATACCATCAATAAATAGCGTGCACATCATAGTTGCATGTGAATTTACATAAAATACATCTAAACACACAATTAGCTAATAATTGTATACGTGCAAATATGTTCTTAAAAATTAGGTGTATAAAACTTACTGAAATATAAATATACTATACACTATCCTAGGTAGAGAATATTAATGCATACAAGAGAAGACAAATAAGAATGAATGTTACAAATAATCCTGAAGCATGTCTATTTTCTGGTTTAAATCGGTTACAAAAGCATATCTCTTGTAGAATAATCAATATTCTTTTAATTTGTTTACTTATATTGCTTAACAAACTGCCTCTTCCCAACAATTCGTATTTTGATTTTCATTCTAATGTTAATCCTTGTGATTCATTCAAGGATACTCACTGCTAATGATGCGTAGAAAGTTCTTCCTAAACATGACCACTTTCACACACTTCATTGGTGAGCTCATTCAAGAATATTCATATAGTCTCCTGAAACTATTTTCTAATATTCAAGAAATTTCTACCACTTGTTACTAAATCATATCAAATACTTCAAGGCAATTATGTTATCACTTTTGCTCTTTGAGCATTGAACTTTTAAATTAATGCAACCAATTAACATTGTACAGTCAAAGTCTTGAGGAGGTAAATTATCACTCTCAAGGTAGATTTTGAACAGTTATCCACTAAGAAAAATGAAATTTAAACATTACAGGATATTCTTAGATCTTTCAGGAGTCTGCTATAACAAAATACACAAGATCTCCTACTCTTGAACAACCAAGTTACAAACTTTCATAAATATGAGCAAAAACATATCCATTATCAACCCATGTATTAATGTATGCATTACTGTTCTGTACTATATTATTTCATTACTATTATCATATTAAAATTCATTAATACTGTATACTTTATGTTTTATGTAGTCGTTAAGTGTCTGTAGCCTAAGTCCTGTAGAGTATTGCATATGTAAGTACATACAGTATTTACTTTTACTTAAGCACAACTTACGAAAAATTCTACTTATGAACATACTTCTGGAACCTTACTCGTTTGTAACTTGGAGACTGCGTGTATATTACGATAGAGATCATTAATTTAAAATTTCAACCGGATATAGTAAAGACCTAAATTAAACTGTATTGGTTTTGTCCATCTTAATTGCTTCAACAGATTACTGAATCATGCTACAAAAAGATGGAGGTGGATAACATGCCAATTTATCATTTAGTGTATTCAGTGCTTCCATATACATATACAGTACAGTTCTCAATCCTTCAGTGTCTCTG
The DNA here is from genome assembly GCA_037179515.1 of Halocaridina rubra. Lineage (NCBI taxonomy): Eukaryota > Metazoa > Arthropoda > Malacostraca > Decapoda > Atyidae > Halocaridina > Halocaridina rubra. The sequence goes on along the minus strand of JAXCGZ010013776.1, from coordinate 23,323 downwards.
GTGAAAGAAGGTAATTAAACTGATACTGTTACCATTCAAATAAACCTCTTCTCAAGCCCTAAACTAAAATCTCATTTTTGCCTTTTATTAGATCTAGTCTCTATATTCAATGCTTCCCTCTACTTAGACATATCTTATGGATAAATGTTTGCCCTTTCTTGACTCCTATTAAGCTGACACCCATCTGGCCCTTCACTCTCCCTCCTCTTTCCTTCCTTTGTCATTTTTACTTAAGGTTCCAGTCCCTTTAAAGCTTCCTGAAGCTGCTGGCGAGCAATATCAACTCTTTCCTCTTGAGCAGAGATATCTTGGTCTTGGATTTGAACTGCCTGTTGAAACAAATGCAATGTCATTTTTATGTATTTTGTTCTTACAATACTATTACCAATATCTTAATCTATGTTCTCAAGGATAATAAACTTAAAATCAACCCAATATTTGTAAGAATATTTTGCATTCATTTCATATATTTATAGTACTGTCTTCTCCTGCTGGAGACAGGAAGGTGCCCACTACCAAAGGAAGTCACTAGCTAACTAAACAAAAATTCATTTGCATCTCCTTATTCATACATACAATATGGGTGTGTCAAGAATGGAGATGAGATTGAGAATGAGTGCTAGAAGAAAACTGTCTGATAAGTACGACCAGTGCTGAGGTGGTATGGACAAGTGAAAAGAATGAATGGGAAACAAGTAAAGAGTGCCGAGAAGTGAATAACGAGGAATACTGACGTAAGGCAGACCAAGGAGAAAAATGATGGATTGGGTGGCTAATCAATGGAGAAGGGAAGAAAGAGTGCAAGGAATAGAAAAAGGGGGAA